>NDXB01017981.1:106624-127019 GCA_002631895.1 Agapornis roseicollis
TTTTTTTTTTTTTACTTACAGCATTTGCTATTTCAGAGGAAGCAGTTACTGTGCAGATGCAAATTTGTCTCATCATGAAATTGCAACAGGAAAACACTAAGATCTAAAAATTTTATGATGTGATAAATTTTCTTTTGAAATACTTCTGTAGATTATGAGGAACTAAGGGTATTTGCACAGAATCCTAGTAATTTTGGAGTATAATATTAGGCTAGAAATTTTGATGAGCTAATTTGTTTTTGCTCATGCTTTTAGTGGTTTACATGGGACCTGTATTTCATAGAAAGCATAGAGGGAGAGAACAGTGAATCATAGAATCATAGAATAGTTAGGGTTGGAAAGGACCTTAAGATCATCTAGTTCCAACCCCCCTGCGATAAGCAGGGACACCTTACACTAAACCATGCCACCCAAGGCTTCATCTAACCTGTCCTTGAATACTGCCAGGGATGGAGCACTCACAACCTCCCTGGGCAACCCGTTCCAGTGCCTCACCACCCTAACAGGAAAGAATTTCTTCCTTATATCCAACCTAAACCTCTTCTGTTTAAGTTTGAACCAATTACCCCTTGTCCTGTCACTACAGTCCCTAATGAAGAGTCCCTCCTTAGCATCCTGTTAAGCCCCCTTCAGATNCTTATATCCAACCTAAACCTCTTCTGTTTAAGTTTGAACCAATTACCCCTTGTCCTGTCACTACAGTCCCTAATGAAGAGTCCCTCCTTAGCATCCTGTTAAGCCCCCTTCAGATACGTGAAACCAAAATGTGCATCTAAAAATATAGAAATCTAGGAAATGCTGTGAATTTCTGACCGGGGGATCAAAACCAGTCCAAATCTAAAGAGCGATGGGAAAACTCCTCCATTCTTTACTATTAGGTGGGATACTGCCCAGAAATTCTTTTGTTTCACTATTGTCTAATTAGGAATTCAGTTCAGAAATGATCAATGCAGAGACTTCAGCAGGGGTAAATAATGTCAAATGAGTGAAGTACTGTTTGGTAGGCCTTTATTATTCCCACATAGAATGCCTGGATAACACAGATGGCACAAAATTAATGTATTTCACTATTCCTGAAAAGAGGAAACAAGGCATGAATTGCTATTTTCTGAGTCACATTACAGATATTTGAGAGATACATTAGACACAACATCCTCCGCAGAGATTAATGGTGAAATGTACAATGGGCTTTTTAACTCAGTGCACATGAATATGACTGGGATGCGTGAATTAGGTCTGCTATTTGGATCTCAGCATCTCAGCTTAAGTTTGCTCTTTTTCTGAGAGAATGATAAGAATACTGATCTAGTATTCAGTGGGCTATTGATATTACTGGAGAGCACAAAGACTGTTTTGACAGGCATAGCTACAAATCTGTGATCAATAATGGAAGATCTATCTCAATTGATGACAATTTCTTTTATTTCCCTGATACCCATCTTACTCTGTTGCAGACAGGGAAATTGCAACTCTATTTTGGCAGATGGCAGGGAGGGAAAAGTATTTCTAGAGTACATGATTTAATGGGTTTTAAAGATAAATAACTTTATCTATTTAGATGTGAAGTTCCTATAACTTAATTTTCATAAAATCGGAATGAAGAGAGTTTACTCAGAATGCCTCCATCATGTAATATTTCCTCGAAGATTCAGTAAAGAAATAAATCTTACCATGTAATACAAAAGTTTAACCTGCTATGATACGACTAAATGGAGAGGGATTTTCAGAACTTACTTTCAAGCACTGGTTGTTTAACGCATTTATTAAAAGCTCTTCACACTTCAGTAAACTTTATGTGTTGTGGCTTTCATTAATTTGCTCCTTGACAAGTCAAATGGGAATATGCAATGCAGCTATTGGCTATTTATCTTTACTCTTTTCTTTTTTATTCTTTCTTTAAACAATACAAGTATTATTGGCTTTTATTAAGACAAAATATCTGATAGCACAATACAGGCAGCAGAGGAACATAGCATGTATTTCCACATTCTTCTGGAGATAAAGTACTTAAAACTGAAAGTTATTTAAATATCTGTTTTCTCTTATCAATCGTATTTACGGACAACAGTCATTGCAATTACTACATCAAACATGTTACCTTTTGGCACAGCTGTTCATTCAAAGAAATGTACCATGGCACTACATTACTCAAAACTAAATTGTTCTTTCACTAAAATTGCTACAGCTAAAAACAAAGTTTTGTTAAAAAATCTTTAAATACCTTATAGGTTCACACTGGAAAAAAAGAGGTAAGTAAAAAAAAATACATAGCTGAGGAGCACATAACTTCTGCACTCTGTGTGAAACTAAATTATTTTTTCCATTTCCCTATGATTGCATATTTCTTTTGACTTCTGAGCAGAGTGTTTTTTTCATACAAATATTTTAATGATCATTTTAGAGAACTTGTTTCATTTTACTGAATAACGGTAGTCTTTACAAACCTGCTTGGTAAATAATGCATGTAATTGAAGTCTGTGCTGGGGTGTTTACAGGAGCTCATGAAGACGAATATTTCTGTGGGAAACACAAGATGTGAAATGTGGTTTGTTTAGGTTTCTCCTGACAGACAATGAGACACATCTATTTCTCTGCCACCTTTGCTGAGATGCATGCAGAACATTCATAATCACGTAAAGATTTACCCAGATGTTCATGAGAAATAAATAAGAAATTGAACCTTACTCACACCTTTTCTCAGCTCCTGTTTCTCAGATACTCTATTGTACTGTCAACAGAAAGAAAAAGCTATTGCTTTTTAAGAAGTCAGTGGAAGGCATACAAAGCAAGAATCCTAGATTATCTTCACAAGTTTATTTTGAATTTTAACACTGTTTTGTTCAGGGCAAAATGGAACCTTTCCAATATTTATTTAAGTTGTTTTATTTAATTAACCAAACGTGTTACCTGACACCAAGAAATGGAGCTGTCCCTGTGATAAATTGTTTCCCAGAATGGAGTAGATACTGTGGACATTAAGTGTAAAACAGGCATCACATCTGGGACCAGATTCAGAGACACTGTCAGCTGATGTAGACCACACTTTGTTAAATTCATGTATAATGTCTCATACTGAGAAAATCTTAACCACAAAAAGAAGGATTGAGACCGTAGAAGGAAGGATAATTTAAAGGGTGAAGGTCTCATCCTTACTTACTCTTAAACCTTCTTAAATCATGCTGGCAAGAAAAAGAAGCCTGAAGGCATATGGAAGTATAACTCCACAATTCTCCCTTATTCTCTCTCATTCAGGGCAACTGCAGGAGGCTCCACTAGACACGCACTGGACATTTCATCATAGAATCATAGAATGGTTAGAGTTGGAAAGGATCTTTAAATCATCTAGTTCCACGTCCCACTACACTAGGTTGCTCAAAGCCCCATCTAACCTGGCTTTGAACACTGCCAGGGATGAGGGATGCACAGCTTCTCTGGGCAACCTGTGCCAGTGCCTCACCACCCTGAGAGTAAAGAATTTGTTCCTGAAATCTAACCTGAATCTTTCCTGTTTAAGTTTGAACCTATTATCCCTTGTCCTATAACTACAGTCCCTGATGAAGAGTCCCTTATGTAGTTTTTTGTTTCATTTGCCTACATTAGAATAAATCTTAACACTTGGTATATTATAATGCCACCAAATGGAACCTCCAAGGAGAACACCGTGGTTTTTCTAGAGCCACTCTTCTTGGTGTGTTGCAGCCCTTGATGATATGAAAAGTGCACCCTTCCCTATCCCATTAATAACATTCATAGCAAAAGATAATTAAGAAAACAAAACACTTTCCTTATAAAATATCACTCTTTCATAACTACATCAAAATCTGAAAGTCTTCTAAAAGCTGAAGAAAAAAATAATTGTTTTCTTAAAGCTGAAGTATTAGCAATTCTTCTTAGTAACTCTAGATCTTCAGAAAAAAAAGTTCAGGGAACTTTAACCACTACCAACTTTTTGAAACTTCAGCAAGTTATTTTAAACATGTCTTTTAGTTTCCTCCACTTTGCTGAGTATTAAGATATTTGAATCATTTAGTTTCTTTAAGTGAATAATTTTGCACACCACAATCCAGATTTTGTAGTATCAACAGCTCATCATGAAACAGAGCCAATGCAGCTCCAGGAAATAGCTAAAGCAAGAGAAGAAACAGATTTGTTTAATTTTACACATATATTCTTTAGAAATCAGTGACAAGGGTAAAGAAAATCCAGAACACTTAAAAAGCTTTCCTAAAAAATATTTGGATAAAATTAATTTCATATTTGTGAAGTTTTCCAAAGGCTTTTGAAGGCTTAGAAGTAACTGTTGCCAAAACCTTCATTTCAGTCCGTTTCACTGCACTTGACTTACTCCTAAAAGTATTTTTCAAAGAACAGATTTAACAGATAGTCAACAGTCAGGTTTTGAAAGTAGCAGGAATCATTAAAAAGCAGCATCTTTTAAAAGTGCTATCAGAGATGGTGGTTCATTCTCTTTAGAAACACAACTAACATTGCATTTGTTATTAATGATGAATACTGGGTGTACATGTGTATATGTTGTGTACATGTGTATATGTTGTGTACATGTGTATATAAGTGTACAAAAGCAAATAACTTTGCATGCACAGTGCCTTCTGACATGCATATAGGAACAAAATACAATCCAGACAGTTTCCACACTGCAAAGGATCTCATAATTTCATAACTCTATACAGTTATACACTCTTGAAGGCATACATAGGTAAGAGAGGATCTGTCCATTTGATAGCTCCCAAGGATAAGAAAAAATACAAGAGACACAAAAAAGGTAACAGAGGTAATGAATATGTGGAATTCCTTTCACTCTTTTTTAGCACTTAGAATATCTAATTGCTTAATCTTAAGAAAAAAAAAAATACATAAAATTTGTGATGATCAGACTCTTTCTGTTTGGAAAATCCAAAATGTACAATTTTCTCACAGCTAGAGGGTCCTTCCCACAGCTGTGGAATGGAAATGTCATCTTTGCATGATTTCTCTCAGCTTCCTGGAATCTGTTTATTTTATGTGTGTTTATCATACATGTAGTACATGTCCTTTTCTGTCCCTCAAACTTCCCTAGAATACCACATGGCTATCACTGAATTAAAAGAAGCTTTCTTCAGTTTAAAGTGAAGCAAAACTGGAGAGATGTGCTCTGGAGTAATAAGGAAAACATGGAGATTGAAAAGTACTTAACATTACCATTACTTACTGCCATGTTTGCAAATGTCAAAGACAACTTGCAGATGGACATTTTTTTTTTTTCTCTGTTTAAAGACTTTATTGTCCACAAGAAAGACATGAAATATTTCCATGAAGATGTCAAGGGATAGCAGGATGGTCATTAATACCAGTGTATTGAATGAGAAGTAAAAAAGGCAGAGTCAGGAGTGCTTGTATAATGCTGCAATGCAAACATGATCGAGAGTGCAGAGCCTAGCAACAACAGGGAATACTGCAGAAACTGGGTGCACAAATTAACTCCTTTTCTGCCACCTGGGTCTTTTTAAGCACCCTTTACCTCTCTCCAGATGGGAGAAGCCAGAATGTCAACAGTGAACTCAGTCTCAAATATCACAACTGACCTCTACATGCCACGTGATGGCACTCAAGGTGATCTCTTCCATCATGCCCACAATCTACTGGTTTTCACCTTCTCTTACAGAACAGAAAACAGCAAGACTTGATCATTTTGAGCTCTAAGAACTCTGTTTATAAGGCATTGGCAATCAGCAGCTTTGGTGTTTAGTAGCTTTTATTATGAGACAGGTATTTCTTGTCTATACCTTTGTATATGGGCTACAGTTTTGCTTTCATTAGCATGGTTTCTCAGTGCCTGCCTGTAATAGTTCAGGAGATATGAGTGGCATCTGCCACATTGGGTTTATTCCTTCTTAGTGTTTCTCCAAAGTAAAAATTGTTCATGAAGTAAAAATTGTCTCATAGATTTTACTTCATTATATGTACATGCTTCAATGTTCTTATGTTAAATAGAGCAAGGTCAAAGAAATGATGGCTCCTAGCTCCTGTGGGAGTTCATTTCATGTCTGGCACCAGAACTGAAAATGTCTTGTCTTCTGCAGAGACTTACCCTTGGGGTGAGAAGTTGTATTGCAATTGATGGTCTGCCAGCAACTTAAATAGGAATATACCTGTTTAGTAAGACCCAGAAGTTTTTAATTTACTGATTTAATTAATTCTTTTTTGTCAATTAATGATAATATTTTTTTCAATAGAAGACATACTATGACATGCTATGAGGATTTTCTGCTTTTGATCAAAGCATTTAAATGACTGGATACACAGTGATGTGGTGAGATTTTACAACTATTCAGGGCTGTCCTGCAGAGCTACTGCTTTGCCAGCTCACAGTACTTTCTCATTGTTTTATAACTTGACATTCATTTTAGTTTTCTCTCTACTCTTTTGAAGGAGAAAAATATACCTCTTAAGCTGAGAAAGCTGAAAGGACTAAGGAAGGAAATAGTTTCAAGGTTCTAAAAAGATAAAGCTGAATATAGGATGGAAAAGATAACTGAATAAATATAGTTATATTAGTCCTGCTCTTCACATTGCTTATTACCCTGAGCATTAGCTTACTTACATGGTTTTATGTATGGTCCAATGTGAATCAAGTAAAAGACTCACTATCAACATGAAGTCTTACAGCTATTAAGACAATTGTATAGTTATATTGAAGAATTAATGAATCACTGAAATTCCAAGTGAAACAAGAGAGGAGATATTGTTACTGAAACCAAAGTACTGCAAGTGTGGAGAAATATTGGGATAGAAAGACATTAGAATCTCCTTCAGCTAACGAAAACTGAGCAATTTCCTAACAAAAAAAAGGAAAGAAGTGTTAATGAGAAAATGTAAGTTTAGAGACTTGCAGTTCACAGCAAAGTATCAAAATAGAAGCAGACAGTGCTCACTTAATTAGGGGCTTGTTCTAAGTTTACCAAATTCAAGCTCCCTGAATGCAGACAGCACACAGGGGTAGAGAGCATTTATCTAAATGAAGACATGTTCCTGTATCAACTCTGTTTCCTACCATACTTTTTATCTTGCAGTCAGGTTGAGTAAGAAGGCTAAACACTGTGCTGTCTTCACTGTGAGCCCTGTTTAGAAAGCATCTCCACAGTCAAAACATAGGTGGATCACATCCAGTATATTACACCTCAGTCTAAAAATGAAGCCTCTCAGTCTATAAATGAAAAACAGGGCAGGAAGCATCAGAGTTGCTTAGCATGGACAGAGAACATTGTGAGACTGTGTGATACACTTTCATATGAACACCATACAGAATCACTCCATCATCATAACACATTTCTAATCAAAACTCTTAATCATGAAGATCCACTCTTTTCTCACTTGGAGAAAAAGTTCTTGCTTCTATACTAAAGAAAGGAATTACATATTTCATTTTTCTACATCTCTGAAAATATACCTTTGAAGAGTGAAACAGAAATACACCACAGCCACATATAAAATTGTTTTAAAAGTTTTTTTTTCTTCCAGATATATCAGTGATTTATAGATTTAGACTAACCATAATCTGTTTAGACTTTGGGATATGCAATTTTGGATAAATACCAATATTCTACTACCATTGCCTGCTAAAAATTTTGATATAGATCACTTTAATGTAAGATCTAGGGAAAAATGAAGTAACAAAGACTTCATTTTTCTAGGACTTTAGACTAATAACATGTTATTCATATATGCATACATAAAACTGTAGTCATAGTATTGCTGCAGCTGAAGTCAGACCAAGATCAGACAGCTACACTCATTTTGGTTATATGTAAGAAGTGATACTCCTGTCAAAATACTCCTGTCAGCTTATAGCCAAGAAATACAGGTATATTGTGAGTCTGCCCAGGAGGGAAAAGTAGTTGGACAGAGGCTTTTATGGGTGATGTTCTGAGTATGTAAGAGGGAAGGATGACAAGAATAACAGACATGAAAGAAATGAGACAGAAAAATAAAACAACCCCCAAAAAAACAAACCACAGCAGGTATTTAACATTTTCTTTTGAGAGATGCCCAGATAGTGAACATGGAAACATGGCTCCAGGTCTTGCTTCCGTAACAAAATGAGACACCATTTCTTAAGCAGTTAGTGGTTCAGTATACCGTTGACATGCTATTAGGTGAGCACTAGGCAGATTGGATGCTCTCAGGCACACCTGCATACCGTAACTGTGGGCTGCCTGCAAGCCTTTCTGCAATCATTATACCTGCTGCCTAGGAGTTGTCTGTGTAAACTGGAAGTAAGCAGAACTGAAAATATGCCATGCTTCTGGCTGCTTGGAGACTCCTCTTTAAGACTGATATTGACAAAGCCAAAGATTCTGGTAACATGATCCTTAAATAAAAACCCCTCCTAACCCCTCCAGAGAAAGTATTTGTGTTTGGTGCTGATTGCCAGAGATTCAGTTTAAATTGTAAGGGATTTTTAAAAGTAAAAGTAGGTGGACAAAATAACCTGAAATGAAAGAAAATTTTCTTTTAAGACAAGTTATTTGGAGGCCAAGGGGAAGGGGTAAGGGGAGAGGAGGAGAGGAGGAAGGTAAGTACCAGTAAGTGTGGCAGATATTTTGAGATACATTTAAGACTTCTTTCTGCTATCTCTAAAAAGCAATAAGCACTAATAATGTTCAACTGTCATAAATAAATGCTATGCTGTCATAAATAAATCCTATATATATAAGTTTTATAATATTCACATAGTGCAAATCTGGACAGAACTGTGCAAGAAAGAGAGCCATGCAGCTTTAGAGCTGCACAGGGCCTATAACCAGGCACACAAGATGTATCTTGCCTTTCTCAAGGTCTGCTTGTGCTTGTGGGTTAGCAGAAAACGAATAGCATTTTCTGTCTTGTGATTTTAAGGCATGTAATTAACCTGCTTCTATTTACTGGATACACAAGTGCTCCCGTGAGAGTGAGCTGTGCTCCTTTGAGGAAAGTAACAAATAAACAAAATGGATCTGCTGTTTAATCAAGTAATTGCCCTAACAATGCCCTCCAAGGCACAAACACTGGTGGGTTTGAGAGAGAGCTTGAATGTTGTTGACTTTTGGTCATGTTACAAAGGCCATTTATTTACTCAGATTTCTTCTCAGAGAAGAGCTGAATGGACAGTTATTTCCTGTGATCATGGAGGAGAGTTTTTGACATTCTGAATAATTCAACTATATTTTACTACTCCATAATTTTTCTTTTCTTAGTTTATTTCAAAAAGATGCATCTATTAAGGTATATCCCAACTCAGTAATAAAATAAAATAATTTAAAGACAAATTTACATTTTTTCTGGTTTTAAGGACTTTGTCCTATAAGCAAAATTCCAAAGAAAAGTTAAATACTAATTTAATGAGTTGCCTAATTTCAGATCACTATGGTGTATGGAGGGCCACATTTACAGGAAATTCACTGATACAACATAAGCATGTGGCCAAATGTATTCAAAAGGAGAATTGAAATGAGGAAAAAAAAACCAAAAAAAAAAATAAAAGATTACTTGCTATAAAAAATACATATTTAACTATTAAATTTTTTTATACTATCTTAAATAAAAAAGCATTCCAAGTTTTGGCCATCCTTGACAATTTTTTAAACAGGTATAGTAGTAAAGAAACCAGTCCTTGGCAACTACCCGTCAATAGCACTGTCCCAGCAGAAATGTAAACCCAGAGAAATTAATTCCTCAGACTGGCAGAACAAATAACACACTCCTACATCACCCTTCCTTCAAGTCTGAAAATTGAAAATGATTTTTTATGGCATAAAACTAGAAACTAGCAAGCATGTTCATACAAGGTAAGTCAACACAGCTGACAAGTGAAGAGAAAGCTTAACCAGACAGTCACTAAATTTTGCCACCACAGAAGCTACCACTGCATGACTGCATGCACTGCTCAGTGTATGTCCTGCAATAGGTTGCTGTTGCAGTGTCTACATCTAGAAGAATGTACTGCATAATATTGTGCAAAGCTTATTAAACCGCTAACACTGCTAATATCTTTCTAGTACATGTCTGACTCCCCTTACTTTCTGTAGCTACAATAAATGGCTCCTAATCATCTAGTAATGAATGAGCTTACACACTGATCTTTCTCCAGCACACCGGGGGGGGTGGGGGGGGATTGAGAAGAGAAAGCCTTTAGATAAGAACCATGAGATGAACAACAATGTTATCTCAAAAACTGCTTCTCCTCAGCCAGTCATTGTCCTTTTTCCCTTCTTTGGCTGGAGTATGTTCTTCGCACTCCTCCTCTATTACATGTTAAAGCAGCTGATCTTAAAGGAACTGTTCACATGTTTGAAGAGAGCAGCTGCTGACTACCTGGGAGAAGCAGGCTCTATGTCAGTAAGGCCAGGACCTACAGTACCCCAGCTGCTTTTCACATTTTAATCATTTAATTTCTAAGTGCTGGAGTGCAGTACTGATATGTTACCGTCATCAGTCTTACTCCATTAGGACTGGGTCCATGTTCTCTTTTAATTGGTACTGTACTGTTTCCCAATGTGTAACGGATTGTCTCTCATCTAACAGACTATTGCTTATGATTTAGGACTGTATGATAAATCTGCCTTCCTGGTAAATAGCTTAGCTAGTGCTTCTTCCAACCAGGCAAACACAGATGCAGCTAGCAGGGCAGAGCCAGGAAAAGGTGGTGGGGGTTTTTTATAATGTGGTAATTTATTAATGACCACTGCTCACATTCAGGACTTACATAACTCATGATGGAATCCTAAAGTACTATTCACAAGTGCATTTGAAGTAGGATATGAATACATATTGTCCTTAAACCCAGAGTGAGCATAACTCACAGTTGAGTATCCAAAAACTTGATCTCATCAACAATTTTGTCAGATAATGCGATGCAAATAAAAGAATACGAACCAGCTGCTTGCTATTGTTTGCAGACAGTTTAAAGCAAATAAAAAAAAAAGTGAATGAAAACTTCCCATAGCTTTTGTAAGTGGAGATTTTTCCTGTGCATATTTACACAATGTAGTGGTCTGAATTAGAAGGTCTGTCATTGGCATAAGGACTGAAGTTATGGTGTCTTCTGCTTATCCTTGATGGCCTTCCAGCAGAGAACAAGCTGGGAGTTTGTACCGCACATTTGCTAAAAGTTTATGGATGAAGGTCAGTGCCTCTCTAGACTTTCCCTCTTTTAGTAAAACAAGTTGTAATGGCCAAGGTTATGCATAAGCTGTTAATGAGGTCATATAATAGTTACTCTGTTACTGTCAGGTTCATCTGTTGCTTTTGTAATGCATTTTGTGATCATTTTGTGAAGGCACTATGACCAAATTTCATGCAGGCATGGGAGAGTAATAAAAAAATATAAACATAACTTGTAGTACAAAAACTACAGTACAGTATCTGTTCCTTCTTTCAAGGAGACCTCATCTCGAAATGACATATTTCGTCATCCCTAGTATTCCTAATCTGTTTATAGTTATCTTTAGTTTAGCACTTGCTGATTATTCTATTCCAGCAGCAGCTGTCAAATGAAAATATTGAACATAAATACCACATGAAAGTCTTCACATAGGATAACACTTATGTTTGTATTGCTTGGGTGCTAAAAGAAGTGGATTATTATTGTTGCTTATAATGGCCCCCATTCCAGAGGATAGAGGAGGTAAAAAGTTTTTTGGTTTTCCTTTTTTTTTTTTTTCCCCACAAGGCAGATTGCTAACCACTTCCACAAGCCTACAGCCTTGTCCAACAGCTTGGCATAAACTTCAAGGGGCTATTCCAGCTGCATCTGATGGGTCCTTACCAGGAAGAGTAGAGATGAAATAGACTTTCTGGGGTTGCCTGTGTCTGGTTTCAGTCCTACTGAAGTATACAAACTGCCTTTCACACGAGCTAGTTTTCAAGCAAAGAAAGACAAGGTGTACATTAATCTATGGATGAAATGCATTTTATTGGATCTCAGTGTTTTTGTTATATAAGCAGAACAAAAATATCTAGCCAGGAAAATAAGCAAAGTATTTTCTTAAATTATCTTAACAAGAGAATTTATTGTACCCCAAAGAAGCTTTATTTACTTCCTTTTAGAAACACATTCCTTTGAAGTCAGCAAAACCGAAGGATTTTGATATTTTGTCTGATATTCCCAGGATAATATGTCCAGTTACAGTAATTTTTTTTATATTGTTTCTTTTAAGACAAGCTAATGAGTCATATTTGTTACTCTCACTTATGTTTTATCATACTTTTCAGAAGACATGTTGTGCAGTGTTATATACTTAGGCTCACAACTATGTGGAGGCAGTGCAAGTCAGCACCACCATTATGTCTGCTAGGAAAAAGCATGTTTGCATAGCATATTTACTGTCAACAAAGCAATATAATGAGACACGTCCACCCAGTTGTGTTAGATACTCAAAAAATATCTTTGTATATTGAAAGGGAAACTATGTCAGGTAGAAGTTTGTTTGCATAGGAGATAAAGTTAAGAAATGCATTATTGTCCTAATTAAATCCATTTGCAGGACTGGAGGTTCAGGATGTCCTAAAGTTATATGCAGAAATTCAACTTTATTCTGTCAGCCTCCAAGGTCAGCACTGAACCAGAAGCACAGGTTAGACAGAAGGGTGGCTGGGAGTGTCTGTATATTTTAGACACAAGTCTTCTTCATTGTCTTTAGTTCAATAACTGCTCAGCTGCCTGTACCCACATATCACCACCCTTTTCTCACAATAGCCTTAGTTTTCCCTTATGGGTCCATGTATTCAATGTATTCATGTCTTCCCTGTGTGAGATACCCACTGCGTTTCTCATGATCTATTAGGTTTGCGTTTTTGTATCTCCTAAGATTAATTTAGTGTTGGCAGCATTACGAACAGTACAATGTCAAAATGTCCTTTTTTCCCATTGATTTCAATTACTCAGACTCATAGCTTAAGAAGCAGTGAGAAGAGATATGGAGATTTAATTTGCAATAAAGAGTATAAGAAATGAAGGCAAGTACTAGACAAGATAAATATTTTGTTAGTACTGTTTATTACTAGATTTAAGGGTCCAATCTAAACCTAGCATAAGCAAGAAGGAGTTCATTAAGTTCACTGGCTTAGGATCAGACTCTAAAAACACAGTCTTATTTTTCAGTCTACTAGCTTACTGAATTGAAACAGTTCAGAGAGCAAATCAACAGTGAATGTAAATGAGGCATTGGTTCAGGCCAATATTCTTAAATATTGTGATTTCTGATATGACAAAGCGCTATGCAGGTCCAATAACTTGTGAGGTGTTACAGATATCAATAAAAGATCTAACGTGTTCTTTCTGCTAACTTATTGCTATATAAAACTAGAGTAGACTATTTACAACAAAATCTGAAAGTTGTTACTGTACTGGTACTATACAATTTACTGTAGAAGGAGAGATAATTACAGTTAATTCTCTACAACTAAGGTTACTTCATGACAGCAAAATCTTACTACTAAAGACAGCACTATGAATCTCCTTTTCATCAAGTTCCCAAAAAAATATAATTTATCCAATGGGCATATTCCAGATGCTCTAGTTTGTTTCAGATGTTTTCTATGACCCTGGGATAAGAACCAGTTTCCAGAAGGAGCCCTACATTGTTCAGGAAGACAGCCTGGACAATCAAGTTGTGTCTTAAGAGCTGGGAGACTGCCTTTGATATACTCCTAATGTGAAGAAATACTGGTGTTTATGGACCAACACCAAGAATTAGAAGTTTCTGAATCACTGAGTTATGGCTGCTCATACCAGACTCACTGACAATTACAGGAAATAATTACATCTAGGTTAACTGGAAAAGATGATCATTCTTGTTTTGATAGTGATAGCTTTGGTTGTGGTTGTGTAATTTCTATTTATATAATGTAGGTTTTGTGTTTCCATTCCAGTTAAGCATACCTTATCCCTGACCAAACCAGAATGTTTTGTTTCAAAGTTTTGTATTGAAATTAAAATGCGAAACTGAAAGAAATTTGAAAATAAAATAAATTTAGGCATTAAAAACTAAAAAAAAAAGCTAAAAAGAAAAATTAAAACTAAGAAATGACAACAAAACCCCATGAGATCAGACTCAACAATGACACTGATATTCCTTCACTACAGAAAAACTAATGTATTGGGACAATTCCATAAAACATTTCATGTTGAGCTAATTTTTTTTTCTTGAAAATAATATAATAACAAAAGAATTTTGACATAAATTTTTACCCAGTTCTACCTGGAATCATCTTCTGAATCTGCACAAATTAAGTCCTCAAGATGAGAAACTCATTATCCCAAATGATCACAGTTTGAGGGAAAAAGTTACTTGCAAGTGGGACCCAGATAACTTAAACTTATAAAAGAATACTCCAATTGTGCCTATTCATGAGATGAAAGACAATATGGATCAGCAGTTGTGGAGATTTTTGCTCTATTTGACTTTACAGTAGAAGGTATAGAGATCTCAGAAAGCAGCATCTTGCTTAGTGCAAGATGCCAGAGAGAAATTTGTAAGAAACAATGAAATTTATGAGAAACATAGCACGTATCAAGGGGGACTGAATGCAAGGAGGCATTAACATTGTGGAAATTCTTCATAATTGCAAATAAATATCCTCACCAAAGGACTGGGTATATTGCTCTTTGACAAACTCCTAAAATTTTTAAGGTGTTTTTGGGGCAAACTTGCTTAAAAGAGACATGCTCATTTCTGAAAGTGCATGGAAGTGGTCTGTATATCCTGCGAGACAGCCACTTTCACAAACATAAAATCAGTATCTAAAAAGATTGGGTGATTTTTATGACTAATTTTTACTGGATACATTTCAGAAGTTTCTTTGGAGAGATGGGTCTAGATAAATTTTACTTTCTATTTCTTGTCTGCTTTTCTTTGTGGGTGTTTCAAGTCTTTTATTGCTTTATAATACTTAACAATCTTATGTGCTTTAACCTCAGATTTACACCTCTGGATAATGTTTTAAATATTCCTTTTCTTCCCAATCACAACTAATAGCCAAAGCCAGGAAAATAAAAAGGAAAAGGAAATGGTAATTTATTTCTATGTAAACAGTAGATATGTTAATTAACATTTCCTCCCAAGGGAATGACATGTTTTCACAACCATTCAAACATAGTTCTGTGGCCAGCTCACAATTCCAGAGCTCAGTAGATCCAGCTTCCACTTCCATGGGATAATGCAGAAGGTATTTCAGAAATTCTTACACCGGGCTTTTATAAATCCTTTACTATTCATATTTTGCTGATTATGTATGCTTACTACAAGTTAACATGAACAGAAAAAAGAATAATGTCTATGAGAATAACTTCTTGTCTGAATAGTATACTGTTGAACTTCCTGTACTTTTTGTAAGTCCATCGGAAAGTTTTTCTCTTGCAAAGGGTGGATTGCTCATGTGCTTTTATTGCTGTCTTACTGATATCAAACAGAACAGAGTTATATAAAGTGATGTTATGCAGTGAGAGACAAGGATTTACTAAGTGACTATGTGTGAGGAACAGGAAATGATATAACTTCATAAATATCTGTGATTTTGTTCCCTGACTGGAAAATTTTCTGGATCTCGCTTTTGGTTCTATCCACTATTACATCCAGTCATCAGCTGAAAGAAACTTTGATAAATATTACTGCAAAACATTATTAGCTCGATATTTTCCATTCTGGCTGAAAACACTTTTGTCCATATTTTATGTTCAAACTTTACAAAAAAATTTCCTAATGTTTGGATTTACAGACTGATTTTCAGATTGTACACATAATTCTTGATGTTCATGAAGCTAAAAAGAAGTCATTATTATTGTGCAATTAGTCATAAAAAATACAATTATGAATTCAAAGTCTGCATTTCATTTGAAGTTTTAAGCAGTCTCTTCTGGGTAATTTTCTGGGGTAATTTTATCTATCTGTTATTAGCTCGTGCTTGTGTGACTCTGCAGTTGTGTACACACACAAAACTCCCCATACATATTAGGGACCTACTCCTCTTTTTATCTCCCTGTTATTTCTCGTCTGCAGAAGAAAGCTTAGGAATAGCACTTTCTTTTCATAGAATCATAGAATCATAGAATAGTTAGGGTTGGAAGGGACCTTAAGATCATGTAGTTCCAACCCCCCTGCCATAAGCAGGGACACCTCACACTAAACCATGCCACCCAATGCTTCATCCAATCTGGCCTTGAACACTGCCAGGGATGGAGCACTCACAACCTCCCTGGCCAACCCATTCCAGCATCTCACTACCCTAACAGGAAAGAATTTTTTCCTTATATCCAATCTAAACCTCTCCTGTTCATCCTGGTAGTTTGTAGATATCCCAAGATAGCTTTAATGTCTTCTTTGGACTTTAGCAAAAAACAATAGTTAATAGCCCCCTCACATCCCCAACCTATTAGTGAAACATTTAATTTGTTTTATTTGGCCATCAGTTGACATTCTGAGCTTGCATGAAAAGTTGCTCACTGCAGCTGCGTGAGTGAGCAAGTAAAAGAGCAGGAAACTTTGGTTTTAAAGTATGGGATGAAATACAGATCAAACAATGTTTAATACAATATTAATCCTTTAGATTGAGGCATGCCAGAAATGGTTCTTTGAGCTGTGGTTATAAAGGAAGATGAATCCAGAAGCAATCAGCTAAGAGCAAAGTTACCTGTGAGCAACAGAAAGACTGTTAAGAAGGCAGGCACACAGAAAAGATAGCAGATTTATTGGGATAAAATAACAGCAGCCAGAATAGCCATCAGGAAAACTGTTTCCATTTCACATAACTGTCCATCCTTTTCCCAGCATAGAGCAACGATGGAATGACTAGCTTCCAGGGGGGGGAAAAAAAAAAAACAAACTAGAAATCAGAAGTCTTTTCTGAATTGCAAAACCTATTTCATCGTCCTGGGAGGCACAACACCAGAAGTGTCATAGTCATGTAGTCATGCAGTGGTCCATTGAGCAAGACCCTTGTTTCTAACTACAGCTAGTGTCAAACTCTGTCTTGTAACAAAGGACCTTGTGGTAGATACATAGCTACCAAACAACACAGCTTTAGGAAAAAATTCTTCCTGTAGGCATTAGGCTAAATTTCAGTGTCTGTTTTCAAGCAGAATTTTTATTTCCTAGTGGGCAGAGTTGGTTTTTTTTTCCCCATTCTTTTGCATTTAAGTCAGGAAGTCTTTCATCCATACTCCTCCTTTGAATTCTCCCAAGTTTTTCACCTTAATGTTAACTTGCAGTGACAAGCTCTAGTGTTCAACAATTTGACATGTAGAAACTTGTAAGGGTTTTACTGGTTTTGAGTTGTCTTTTATTCACTTTCTACAGATGCCCTCTTCTTCCATGGAACTGGGAACAATCTTGGTTCTATCTGCCTCTATTTAGCCATTCATTATTTTGAATCTCTCCAACTGAGCCTCTTCTATTTCTCTCCCTTTTTAAACAAAGAAGTCCCAGGCTGTTTCAATCACTCTTCATATGCAAGTTTTCCTGCACCTCTGACACTTTTTATCAGACATCTCTATTGATAGAGAACTGGGGAATTGGAAATTTAAACTAGAAATAAACCTTTTGCCTGGGTTCTTGCTTGTAAAATGAAGCAAAAAATAATTCCAACTTGCTTAAATAATTGCTTACAAATATATGTGTGGATTTTATTGCTTGTTCAGACTTTTATTTTCTATTTTGCCTCATTATTTCTGTATTCAACAGCCTCTTTTGTCTCCCTCCCTGTACACAGTCCACCGTTGGGTAGAAGCTACCAAGATAAAACTAATGTCAGAGGATGAATTTTCTCTTTCCTTTTCTAACTGCCATAGCATCATCAGTTTTTGGTAAGTGACATCAGTGTTTTGTTGCTCTCCACCCTGAGGATTACCTAAGAGGTCTGTACAGTAATTGCTGCTTCTCTCCTAGTTCTATCAGCTCTGGGCTTAGCAGGGGATGTATTCAGTAGATAACTGCTGAAGCATGGCATTTCCAAGTGGAAGGTGTGTGGTCTACCATCCATGTGAGGTTCCCTCATTCTATCCTATTTCAGTTTTCATTCACCCTGTTTCTGGCATTAGGGTTGCTCATTAAATCATTAAAGGAAATGCTGTTATGATCAGGCTTTAACATGTCACTGTTTATTTTGTCAAGATCATACTAGATCAACAGAACAAATTCAGTCACAGAAGTTAGACATAACCTCAGTACACAACCCAAAATGGAAATCCTAAACCTCAAATCAGGACAAAATGGAGGTTACAATTTAACATGATTATAAACCACACTGTTGCAATGAGCAATGGACTTCCTCAGCTCCTTGAGGGTTGAGTCTAAGTCTTTCTAAACTGCTAAGCAGATTTTCCATTGACCCAATGCCTCATGGATCCAGTCAGCAATGTTAATTGGATATCACCCAGAAAATCTCAGCACAGCAAGTTTTAAGAAGTACAGTGATAGCAATTTTCTTCAGCACAAGTGACAGGGCCCGCATTTTTGCAGCAGAGGTGGATGTGTTTCACGGCATAGCCAAGATTTTATTTTTTCCCTAATGTCTGCCAAATCATTCAAAACAAAAGAACGCAGCTGGCAAGACTTCAAAAGGAGTTTTGTGGATGAAGTAACTCAAGCTGCACTACTTTACCTGGCTGAGCTCTTGGAGACCAACAAAGATAAAACATAACTTTTGGGTCAGCCAGGAACCTCTTTGCAAAAAACTGCAGGTGGAAAGTTGCCTGGTCACTCTAATGTAACAAGGTATTCAAAGATGATAAACCAGTACATTGTCCTTTAATTCTGGATATCCATTTCTTGAAGAGATACATCAAAAGTGTGCTTCATATGTAAGAAGAAATATCTCAGGCAAAAGGAAAAGAATACAGACTTTACATGGATATGTCTGTGGTATAGCGGCTTGTTATCAATTTCTCGTGCATTTTATTCAGTCTACAGTTATTCTTAAGTATTGAAACTGCTAGCTTAAAAAAGCGGGTATGTACATAATCAAGCACAGAACTGGCCAATTTCTTTTCCTCAATGCAAAATTTTGACATTTGATTGTATTTTAAGTTGGACCAAAAGGCATCTCTGACTGCTTTGAGGCAAAGCTTAGGTAGTCACTAACAGATTAAGTATGCTTCCAAGGAGGTATGGTGGTAAAATACCAGTTGGATCTGGTGGCATTTAACCATATTCTATAGCTATGTAAAAGGAGAAAAATCATTAAGACTAAAATAAAAAAGGTGAACTCTTAATGCTTATGGTAATTTGTTGACGTGGCTTGTTTTTTCTAGCAGTGTCTCAGGACAAGCAGTGACTTAGAGGAGGAAGTCTCAAGAGGATAGTATTCCAGCTTCATCAGTGACATAGGGTAGGGCATGTAACAGTTATTGACAGAAGGAACGGTTTCAAACACCACAGCACAAAAATTCCCAAGCGTTCCTAAGGGTCACCATCAGGAAGACTGCTGAAATCAAGAAGAAACATTTGATTGACAGGTAGAGAGAATTAATCCATCGAAAGAAAATGTTTCAGAGCATCAAGCAGCAGGCAAAGCAATAGTTACTGTTAACTTCTGGCTACAAGAGCTGAAGGAAATTTCCAAGGCCAGAGAACTTGCAGCAGTAATGTACAGATGCGTACATACGCACGCACACATAACGCAAGCACACATACATGTGCACACACGTTGGATTTTTTCCTTGTCACCTGTGATCATTTCTATACCATTGCAGGCCTAATAATGAAAAGTCTCCTGCTAAAAAGTCTGGAAATGCAGACATCTGTAGTTCATTTCTACGAGATTATATATCTGTGGAAGAATGACAGGGTGAAGCTACAAAATCAGTTAATCTTATTTATAAATTCTGCTATGTCATATCTGTAACCTGCAAAATCAACCCAGAAGAGTATTATAATAAAGTAACGTATCATTTTCCCATTGTAAATTAGTGCAAACTCACCCAGCGACAAAAATATTTCAACCTTTGTTTCATTCTTATGAAGAGTTGTGTCTTTTGTTATATCTGCAAGCCCTAAACACACTTGGAAAAAACAGTCAGCATTTCTACCAGCCTTTTTTGCTGTCAAATAGTCCATAATTACAGGTAAAAGTTAGAACTAACTAAACCTCTTTTTAATCCCCTGAAGCTATTTTATGGCAGGTAGGTAGGTAGCAAAAGCAAGCTGAAGGGCAGCCTCTTGACCAGCAGGCTGGGGAGGCTTTCATATATTTCCCATGTCTCTCAGGAATGGAATAAGCTGAAATTATAAACTTCTGTCTTAAACTTGTGTCCACAGTGTGCTCTGTCATATTCAGCAGAATGCTCACAGCATATAAATAAATTCTCTAGATTTAGTAATATTTTTTTAATAACTCCTCTGGGGGAAAAAAAAAAAAAAAAAAA
>NDXB01017981.1:127182-144696 GCA_002631895.1 Agapornis roseicollis
GGGGGAAAAAAAAAAAAAAAAGGCACACTGAAAAAAATCCTAGTGCTTTTTATTTGATAATCTTGCTTATAGGCTCTTTTAGCACCATATTAATCCTGCAATTGCATAGGATTATTTGGCAATGCAAGTGTGAGAAGATGGCCGGGCTGGTATTGAAAACTAAAGTCTTAAGAAAGGCTTTATAAGATTTATGGGAGGAAAAGAAGCCACTGACACAGAACTCTATGTGTCCTTTGACTAGTAGGAGAGAACAAAGTGTGTCAAGATATTTTGCATCTTTCCCACCAGCCTTGGAAGAAGACCAGCGGGTCTGTTTCATTCAGTTGTTCCACCCTGTGCCCAGCCCTACAGTCTCCAATGGCATAACTGAAATCCAAGAAGAGTCAACTGCTGGGGACATTGACTTGGGGGTATTTTACACTCCCTTAAATAGAGATTGAGCTCATGGACTCAAGAGTTGATTGAAATGAAAATGGAAAACTCCGCAGCTCCTAACATTTTTTTCAAGTACATTTTTTCCATGGTTGGGAGGAGTGAGGGGGTTATAAAAGCAACGTGGCCTTCTGCCAATAGCAGAGATGTGTCTCAGGGGCAAGCTGGTGTGATACTGGGAAGTATTTGGTGAAGCTCACAGGAGGGTGCTACAGCAGGTGCTGTGGTTGGGAGTCAAGCATGACAGACAAGAGGCTTTGCACATGTAAGACAAATCAGAATTGGAGATTTACTCATCGGCCTGTCAATGTTAAGGTGGAAAAAGAAAAAAGTCATACAAGCTATTTTCACCCAGGAGTGGTTTTTGGAACAGGTCAGAATTCATATAAAACTGTCACAATTATCTGATTAACTTCTAGCCAAAACGTTCCACATAAAAAATTAAAGATGAAAGTATATACGTCTTCAGAAGGGAAGACTTTCACAGACCAAGGGCAGATTCTTTGCACATGTGGATGATACTTTATTATACTTTAGTCAGCACTATCTTATGTTTCTTAGAAAAATAATATAAATATGTTTGAAAGGCTTTCAAAATATATTTGTCCTTCTGCTTTATAAAGTGAGGAAGGTTTAGAACTATTTTGATGAAGCAGGAAAGATTAGAAAGTCCAAGGATGGCTTGGATACTTTCAAAAGTGTCCCTTTCTAACCATGCTGAACTTTTTGCAAAGCACTGCTGTAATCACACATTCACAATGGGAATGACGGTTCATACTGAATATAACCTAAACATCTCTAGCCTTTTCCTGTATGCTCTCACCAAAATTAAGGGATCCACTGAAGAACAGCAGCATTAGACTGACAGACTGATGCATGTGGAAAATCAAGCTCCTAGCCACGTCAGGGTGACACTGACAGTCAAGGCAATGTCATCCATAAATACTGTGCTAATGACTATGTGTGAGTTGCATATGTGAATACACTTTCTCTAGAAAGGATTAGACTACTGAGGGAGAATGATCCCTCCAAAGTCCTTTAAGTCAGGAAATAGCTCTAGATCAGCTTCTCCGTCAGGGTACCAGAGGAAAGCCATGTCTGTAGAAGCTGGGGAAAAAGAATATTTCTTTGTTTTACAGCCAGTGTTTGCTGAAGTATATTGGTCCACAGAATGGGGAAATTGTTCTGGCTTATATTTGGACAGCATTAATTTATTTTGCTGGTATAGAAGTCCAAACTTCCTGAAAAAGATATGGCTCACAGCTTATAGTAACAACTCTACAGTAAGCCTGATACAGGCAAAAATTTTCAGTGAGAGAGTGACAATTCTAACTTTTATCTCCACTGGAGACTCTAAAAGCAAACTCCTCAGGTTTCAGATTTACTGGCAGTCTGGCACATCACTGCCATGAACACTAGGGCAAAGAGAAAAGATTTTTTTTTATATGCCTGCATATAGAAGGATATTAATTATAAATAATGAGCTGAGACTGCCTGCAGAGCAGCTGTAATTCTTTTAATGCATATTGTCTTCCAATGGCTGAAATAAAATGTTCAGACTGGTGGAGATCTGCAATTGGAAAAGCTATGTAAGCTTTTTATAAAAGCAAATCAACTGTAAAAACTTATTTGCTAAACATTTCTGGCTCCTGTAGCATAGCTGTACACTGAATTTCTTAGTATAACATCTATACTCATCACTGGTATAGCCTCCCAGAAGCAATACATATGCAGTTTACTTGGTAATGATTAGAGCTCTCTCTTCTGAAGCTGGTGGATTTTCTATAAAGGTAAGCCAAACCATATCAACCATGCTCAGTTTTCAAGAAAGCTGGTAGAAAATTATGTTATTTTAGGCAAACTATCATATTTCTGCAAAAGTTCAGCAAGATCTACCATGGCACCTTAGAAATAAAAGAGCAAACAATATTAGCAGCATTCCAGTACTTAAAGATGGGCTTCAAGATACCTGGAGAGGGACTTTTTACATAGCTTATAGTGACAGGACAAGGGGAATGGATTTAAACTGACAGAGGGCAGATTCAGATTAGATGTTAGGAAGAAATTCTTTACTGTGAGGGTGGTGAGCCACTGGCACAGGTTGCCTTGACAAGTTGTGGATGTCCCATCCTTGTCAGTGTTCCGGGTCACACTGGATGGGGCTTTGAGCAAACTGCTCTAATAGGTGTCCCCCATGGCAGGGGGCTGGAACTGGATGATCGTAAAGGTCCCTTCCAACCCAAACCATACTATGGTTCTATGACTATTACAGCAGGACTGCCCCATGCTGTAGGTGTGCAGGTGGTGGGCAGCACATGGATGGGGAACGTTGCTTTGGGCAGGCTCTCCGGGAGACCACGGCTCCTTGAAGCCTTTCCACAACCTGCCGGGGCTGCCCAGAGCCCTCCCCAGCCTGGGTTTCCTTCTCTTCTCCTTGCCCTATGCCTCCCGGGCAGGCCCGGCCGTCGCCTCACCCGCCCGCCTGCCCTCCTCGCCTTTGCTCCGGGGCGTGCCGCGGTGCTCGTTCTCGCAGCCCCGCTCTGCCTCCCGCCGGGGCCGGGGGTAGACCGAGGTGGAGCACGGAGAGGGCACGGCTCGCTGAGAGGGCCGCGGGCGGAGGGGCACGAAGTCCCGTGGAGCGCGAGAGGCGCCCGCCCCATAAGAACTTTACCCTCTCGGAGCTTCGCTGTCGGCACTGCACCTCTGCTCTGCCGCCGGCCCCGCAGAGACCGTTCCCCGCTCCCCCGCCCTCCCCGGCCCGGCTCCAGCTGCCCTTCTCCCGGCTCCCGGCTCCGTGTCCCGCACGCCGGCTGCAAGGTGAGTCCCCTGTTCCTTCCTCATCCTCCCTGAGGAGTGCGTCCTGCCGCAGCAGCAGCCGTGGGGACGTCGTGTGTTTGCAGACAGAACCGGGCCCGTTCTCCCAGGAGAAACACACAAACAACAAAAAGCCATGGTGTTAGCTTGTCGTTAGTAATTGCCCAGCTGAAAACAAGCTCAAAATAACACATTGTGAGGATAAGAGAGGGGATGGAAAGGAGCACTGGCGTTGTAAAGAATTGGAGGCATTCATCTTCATTGTGGAGCAAATTAAATGTTTCTGGGTTGGTTTTGGCTTTTTCCTTTTTTGTTTGTTTATTTGTTCTTTTCCCAGCAAGTCACTAACTGGTACTTTATAAAGTTACCCACAGCTCAACACTCTCCTGTTGGAAATTTTTGTCTTTGTTTCAGAGTGGATAAAACATTAGGAGTGCAGTAAACATTTTAAACTTAGAGCTGCGACAGATACCATAAATCACATGTTGTTTGCGTGTTGGAGCAGGAATCCCTGGAGCTGCAGCAAGTTCAGCTCAGGACACTTCCACCGAGCATCTTTGGCTTTTGCAAAACACTTGTTATGGTTCATTGTATTTTCCCTAGGACACATAGGTTGCAGTACTGGCTGGTAGGTAAAGCTGGGCTGATTTTATGCACCCAATTTCTGCCAGATGCAAGAGGTAAGGTGCACGGAGCAGTTCCTCAGTGGAAACATCAGGCAAACTCAAGTGATGCTCTTTCCCTTCACATCTAGTTCTGGAGGTTGCTGACTGTCTCTGATGGTTAGACAGGGAACCTGCACCCTAACACAGGCTCTGCAGTTTGATTTCCCCACTCAGGTGACATCTAGTCTGACTTTCATGACTCAGTGTTCTAGTCAGAAGTTATTGCTGTTGCACTGGGTACCTCCTGGTACCTCGGGCAGAGGACATCAGTCAGCCAGTGAGAGCTGTAGCTGTTTCATTTCTAGATGGTAAATAGAATTAAGAGAAGTTGAAAATTCCCATTAATTTCTGTTTATGTTGGGGTTTTTTGTGGGGTTTTTATTTTTTTTCATAAACTCAGTTACTGTAGCTATTACAGAAATATTATCTGGTTACTGGTGGGATGGGAGGTGGCCCACAGTCTGTACAGGAGGGATGTGGTCTCCTCTAAGATGTGGTTCACAAAATGGAAAAGTTTGTGTAAAGGGAGTTGTCTCTGTTCTGTTCTTTTTTGAACAGGTGCCCACATTGCAAACACCACCACAACTGGCAGTATTAGTGGAGAGGTTAACAAATTGGCTGATCTCAGCTATTCTTTCCAAATATCTTTGTACTCTGAAATGTCACAGTCCTGATCAGTGGGAATAGCTCAGTAAGATGGTGGCCTGCCTGCAAGGTCACATGTTCTGTTTGTAAAAGAGTTTTGCTATTTGCTTCATTTTCTCCATTAGGAGTCTTTATTCAGGTTAAAAGATTTCTCTTCCTTAAATTCCTTTCATATCCTTTTGCATTTTGGATTATTAAGGCATGGAGGGGCATCTCATCACCAGGTTTTTAGTGATATTTTCAAGTTTGCCCATAAACTAAGATTGTGTCGAATCAGGGTGATGAGGGAAAAGGGAACAGTTTTGTGACAAAGCCAATTTAATACAGCCATATCTGTGCAAAGCAGAGCCTGGCAGGAGTAAATGCCTCAGAGTCTAAGCTGGTTAATTAATTAAGTTATTAGCAAGCTTTCAAAGAAAGCTGTACACTCAGGAAATGAAATGGCTGTAAAAGAGTAGCAGGAAAGTGATTTTGTTCCTTTCCACAATTCAAAGAAATTACAGGCTCTTTTCACTGCTGTTCGCACACAGTGGAACTGGAAGTTTCCTCCCAGTTTGCTTTCAGGGTGTTTTTTTCCCTGCTTTAATTCTGACCTAGAACTGCTATCTTCATTAATTTAAGAAGGACATGAGGGTGGTGGTCGATGAGAAAATGAACATGAGCCGACAGTGTGTGCTTGCAGCCCAGAAAGCAACCGTATCCTGGGCTGCATCAAAAGGAGTGTGACCAGAAGGTCGAAGGAGGTGACCCTGCCCCTCTACTTTGCTCTCATGAGACCTCACCTGGAGCATTGTGTGCAGTTCTGGTGTCCTCAACATAAAAAGGACATGAAACTGTTGGAACAAGTGCAGAGGAGGGCCACGAGGATGATTGGGGGACTGGAGCACCTCCCATATGAAGACAGGCTGAGAAAGCTGGGACTTTTTAGCCTGGAGAAGAGAAGGCTGCGTGGACACCTCATGGCAGTCTTCCAGTATCTGAAGGGGGCCTCTACGGATGCTGGGGGGGGATTCTTCATTAGAAACTGTATTGACAGGACAAGGGGTAATGGGTTCAAACTTAAACAGGGGAGGTTTAGATTGGATATAAGGGAGAAATTCTTTCCTGTTAGGATGGTGAGGCACTGGAATGGGATGCCCAAGGAAGCTGTGAGTGCTCCATCCCTGGCAGTACTGTAAGGCCAGGTTAGACGAAGCCTTGGGTGACATGGTTTAGTGTGAGGTGTCCCTGCTTATGGCAGGGGGGTTGGAACTAGATGATCTTAAGGTCCTCTCCAACCCTAACTATTCTATGATTCTACTTTAATGTATATAAACATACAGGGTTAAGGGTGCTGTTCAGTAGATCCCTGAGTGTTTACACACTGAAAAAAAAGTCTTATCTAACCTTTCTGGATAGCTGGTCACAAATACCATAGTATTTTCTATTCATTCTGAGAGCATCCAGTGCTAGTGGAACATCTTTATACATGCTAATAGCTAGAGCTAACACCATGTGTATCTAATGTAGTATTGCTTTTCTTGTTTACTTGCTTGCCAGACAAACATGCCAGAACTGTGAAGGCCATTTATCTTCACATTTTCCTTACTCCAGTTAAATTCTGTTCTACTTGTCCTAATTCCTGTTGGCACACATGTTGCTGAGACACACAAGATTCAGTGATGGTTTGGGATTCTGATGTTCTCCTTTATAGTTTTTACAGCACACACAGCCAGTGTGTGTGATGACACCGCAGCTAGAAGGAGGTAAGTAGGGGGAATGGAAAAGTTGCTACTTAAAACTACTGTGATTTTATTTAAAGAGGAATGAACTGTCTGGAATTTGCCAGGTGCCAGTTGTAGCTCCTCTTGTAGGTATCAGCTTTCCTGCTCTTAAGGTGATGTCCAGATTTGTACTGGACTTTCAGTAATAATAGACACAATGATAGATGCCTGTCCTGTTCTCCCAAAGGCCAGACACCACTGCCACTTTCTAGATATAGATGTATTTGTCTTCAAGTTAAGTTATTGCAACTCATTCTGTCACAGTTGTGGAAGGTTGAGCTAAACCAACTAATTATGGAAGATACAGCTAGTATAAATGGGGTGAACTCTCTCATGGCAATACTTCGAAGGTTCTCGTTTCTGTTGCTTCCTTACGCAGTACTTCTAATGCTTTTATTGTATGGGAAATATCTCATGGACTTTACTGAATTTTAGTTTGCAGTTTTTAGGACAATTCAAATAAAATTTAAAAACAAAACAAAACATCACATTTAAGAATATTTTATCTTAGATCTTCTACTTATAAAGCACAACATATTTATTTCATAAATGTTATCAAGTGTACATGATATTACAGTCTGTCATAAATGGAGACAGGATATCAGACATAAACATAGAGGTCACACAGCACCGGAAAGAGCTGCCAGACACAGGTCTAGCCAGAGGAAGGAACCAGCTGATACTGAAAACAACTGCTGAAATCAGTATCTATCTATATGCATTTCAAGCATGAATAGCATTCAGAGTCATGTGAAAGTAGTTGATGTGATATCTTGGAGAAAAGGGCATCAAAGACAAATTAAAGACACTTCAGAGAATTTTCTGTAACTTTTTTCTTTTTTTTTTCTTTATAATAAAAATAGTTGTCAGTTAAACTTAGATCACTATAAATCTAAAAATATCTTTGACAGAGTCAGAAGAGATTGGATGAGCTATATACTTCCAAAATCCAGGCCTGGAGGCTAGCAGATGCCAAGCAGGGAAACAAGAAAACTTAAAATTATATGACTGCAGCAAAGGTGCCAACACACCTAGGGAGGTCATAATTTAGCTGTTTGGTTTCCAAGAATACACATTTGAGTAGCACATGGTTTCTTGTTTCAAGACAGGCATCAAAGTAGCAGTTCTGATATATTAGCAGACGTGCAGACTGAGGATGTCAATAAATGCAGCAGTCTTTCATGAGATGCATTTCTCAAATGTGGCATGTTGATTAATACACTAATTAAAAGGGAATGTACGGAGCGACCGTGATCGTGGTCTTGTCTACCCCACAGCTCCACCACTGCTGTAGCTGGTGGAGCACCCCGCAGTACATACTGTTCAAACTGACAGAAGTTTTTCTGGCATAGCAACACCACCTCCCTAAGTGATGTAAGTTGAGCCAATATAAGCTCTCCCCTTCTGGCAAAGCTGCATCCGCACCAGGAGTTCTGCAAACATAGCAATATCTGCTGGGGATGTGAATTTTTCACACCGGGAACTGACATAGCTATGTTGGCAAAACATTATAATTTAGAACAGGCCTAGGAAAAAAGGGATTTACCACCCCATCCTCAGCCATTTGTAAAGCATTAAAAGAGTCCTAAAGATCTAACTTTCAGATAGCGGTTATGCTTTATGGACAGAAATTCTGATTTCAGTGAGAGGGATAGCGTGTTATGTTCATTAAAAACGCACTGGTTCCTAATTCTTAGCTATTTCTATCACTAAGATGTCTAGCAGCTTTGCTGAAAGCTTCTAGAGTATTTATAAAGTATGTAAATAACCAAATACAGTTTGACTGCTCTTCAGAAGCATAACACTACAAGTGACTAAGTGCATCTTCTCTTGGGCTGGAATCCCTCTTTTTGATCCTTAGGCTGGAAGGAGAGCACATACAACTGTGGTTTCTGGAACCACATAACCTAACTGTGTGAGTCCTCCTTTTCAGAGATATGGCCAGCATCTGTCGAGAAACCAAAAATGGGATTTTTTTAAAAAAGAAAGTATTTGCACTTTAAGTAATCTTATCAAGCAAGCAAAGTGGTAAATTGTTTTTGTAACAAACCATAGTGTTGGCCTGGCTTAATCGGGCACCTTCAGTCTGGTAAAAGTTTAGCCTGTCTCTTTGCAGTCTATAGGTGTCTCTTGTCACAGTTGTTCCCAGTTGTTCCCATCAGGAGCAGGGAGGCAAATTTGAATCTTTTGCATTTCTCCTTCTGCTTCATCAAAGGTCACAACCAACTTGCTGGGGCATACTCTTTCTCCTGGCAGCTAGATGATATGAAGCTAGAAGGGTTGTTTAGCCCATGTCAGCCAGAAAGAGATGGGTAAGCAATAATTCACTCTTTAAACAGACTTTAACTAAGCTGGCTTATTTTAAGCAGCAATTTTAGCAATAGCTCAGTCAGAAAATCAGGAGTGGGAGGGTGTGCATAACCTCTAGGAAGAGGGTGGTGACAAGTAGCTGGCTGAGGACTGCATATGGAAACCACTTCTAGTGGCACAGCAGCAGCTAGAGAAGAAAGTATGGCTATACTGACGGTTCATACTTCTGGCAGCTTGCTACTGGCTTTATCTGGATGGAAATCCTCTAGATCCCTCACTTGGAAACCGCAAGCTAACAACAGGGCAGGAGGTGGAATTTCTAATATTCATGGGGTATCTCATATCTTTCACATGAAAAAGAGAAGGCAAGAAACTTGCTTAATCAAAAGGAATAAAGTAAGGGCAAATGTAGGCAGCAGATCAAAAAACCGTCTCTGCCAGTGAAATCCATTAGCCTTGAAGTTCCTAAGGGAACTGAAGACGTTACCATTGCTTGGGATGCTTGAAACTAGGTTAGACAAAACACTAGGAAGTGTACAGTGGGGGACAATCCAAAATCAGCAGGGAAAGGGATTAAATAGTCTTAATAAGCCTTTAACATAGATTCTGTGATTTCAGTGCCAAAAATTCACATGTCCCCCTGCTCTCTCTTCTCCCTGCAGCTGCCTTCATGGGAGATTATGAAATCACTGTAAATGCAGGCAATTAACTATTCTAACTATTCTAATAGAATTTGATAAATTTGAGTTTGAATTGTGGTACATTATTCTTCCTCTTGGTGTCAACTAAGACTCCTCTAGGGTGGATTTAAGTTGACTTTTAGTAGAACAATTAGAGTCTTGTGGCACAGAGGCTTAATATGATTACTTTGTTTCTAATTGACATGTTTTTCAGGCAATGATTTTGGTTTTAGTTTAATCTGTCTTTCTCCCCCACCCCCTAAATTTCAAAATTTCTAACTTCCATCTTTTCTTCTTTGTTTAATCCCTTGCCATTATTATCCCACATCCTTCTAAATCTGTAGTCTTTTGAGAGCATAGAAGAGCCAAGGAGTTCATCTTAGTAAGATCAATAGGTAAAAGATGTACTTTGTGGCATAGAGATGAGATATTATTTATATCTCTTCTCTGTAAATGTTAGGCCACTGAGGAAGTATTCAGATCAACAATGCATTGTTTATAAACATCGTCTAAGAACAATTTATTGTTTCACAAATACTACTGCTTGTTGTGACCTCTGATAATTTTTCATATTTTCCTGCTGTGCTGATTTGATAGTGTGCCCAGACGACTGCTTGAATCATGCTCACAAAGGAACAGAGGGTACTTGGGTTAGTTTCATGGGGGGAAAGCCAGTACACTGTGGCTTAGAGAGGTCCAAACAGTGGAGATAGCTCAGTGAAATCATACTTCTTGTAAAGTAAAAGTGATTTACAATGACTTGCAATTGACACAAGCTCTGAAATCCTTTCAGTTTATACTTTGATGGAATTCCTATGAAGAATTGCTTTCTATGTGCTTCTGCAAAAAGCTGAAGTGACATTGCAAAAGAATGAGGTTTAAATTACATGTTTAATTCTGTGGTTTCTTTGTGTAATTTTGTGTGATAAATATTGTGTCTGTAAATCATTGCTTGCCAGTTTTGGTCTTTAGAATATTTAGCAAATTCTTTAAGTAACACGTGACATTCAACTTGGGTGTAAAACTATCTTCAGATAGCTGGAAATTCATAGATAGAAGAATCTTGTACAAAAAAAAGTATGGTTTCTAAATGGCTTTCTAACAGAGAGGTTTTTACCATTCTGTGAAGTTACAGCTGGTAACGTGAATGATAGATGTAGCAGTGGGAAAGGAATATAATGACTGAAAAGTGAAGTGGGCTCCATTTTCTTTTTCACACCAAGTTGTGCTTACAGATTCAGATTCTACTCTGTACCACTGTTTTCAGTGGGACTGAGGCGATGGTTACATGCAAAGCCTTGAAATGGTACACACATAAATCTGGAAGAAGCCCTTGCTATAATTTCTGATCCAGATCGAATTTTCAGTATGTAACATTACTAGAAAGAAAGCTCTGTGCTTGGTAATTGATTTTTTTAATGTCTTGACAATTAATTTTCACCAGGAAAGTTTATGGTAGCATTTTCACGAATGAAGTAAACAACTATATTATACTGTGGGAGCTGCATCCTGACATACCTATCTATCTTAAGAGAACTCAGTCTTCTCAGACCTCAGTATTAAACGTAACTTTTTGGGTGACAAAGCATTTCTCAGAGGCTGTGAGAAACTTATTTTATATTACTTGCCAATATTTTATTGTTATTGATCTGAGATACAAATAAAGGTCGGTGAATTTAGAACAAAGATGAATTTATCTTTTAAACTGCATCTGTAGCAATATGATCACCAGCCTATTTTTCCCTTTCACCTTAAAACTTGGTATAATTTGATATATTGGCAAGTATAGTTGTTTTTAACTTTCAGCATCCTATTCTCTTGACAAAGAGAAAAGAGAGCACATGGCTTATGCTATTAAATTCAAAAGTACCATTGACTGCTCCCTGGCATTGGAGAGGCTGGCATGGAGCATCCCACATCCAGCACATTACGTAGTTTTCTGAGCAGTGATCACCTGCACACTGCCTGTCTCCACACTGTACCAGTTCCCAGACTCTGCCCAGTAACTGCTGGGAGAATTCCAGCTGGCCCAGGCTGAAAGCACTGTAGGGACTACTCTTACAGTTCAACTGTATACATTTGTGCGTACCACTGTAAATCATTTTTAACGTGCTCAAAATTAGCTGTGAGCTACCACCACATCTTTAGGATTTGCTTTGACACATTGGAAAAGGGTCACAGACACATTTAAGGGTGTGTGTGGGTTTTTATTTTTTTTATTTATTTTTCCTCTTGGCATTTAGAAAAACCCTCCAAAAATAAAAAATAAGCCAAAACACACAGGTGTTCCTTGGCAACACACTTGTGTAAAAACAATTACGAAAAGGCATACAACTCATAACCTCTGCCATATTCTTGTTCAGATAAGTGATAGATAATATTTTTTCAATGTAAACAGACTGTTCTGGTTCTGCTTAGGTTCTCAGGCATAGAGGCAGAGGATTTTCTACTTGTCTTAGTAAAATGGAAGCTGTCTTTTCCCAGATAAAGGAATTGCTAATGAATACACATCAATGCTCAACCCCAGTTGGGGTTACCGAAATTCTCTCCTTGAATTCAGTGCATTTAATTAATATTGACACTTGAAAATATATTTTATGTCTCAGTGGTATTTGCTTGACCTAAAACACATTGTCACCCTTGGTGCAACTGAGGTGAGTCAAGGACAAGATGAAGATTTTGCAGCATCCAGGAATCCCTCCTCACTAGGGGAGACACTTCTGCCCATAGCCCTTTCCCACACCTACAGCACACAGCTCTGGAAACAGCCTTCACTAACAAATATTGTCATGACATTGCAATGGTGTAGTAATTTACTTAGAAAAGAGATGCTTTTGTGGTGCAAGTCACCATAAGGCCTTTAGAAAACATCTCTTGTTTAAAAGTAGTGATATGAACTTTAATGGATCTCCAAGTAGCTTGCTGATACTTATTTTATATAAAATATAATTTAGCATTTAACTATTTGATGTTGTTGTAAATGTGCTAAGAAAGTATTTCTAGCTTAAAATAGTGCTGTCTGGCCTTGAACTTTCCCTGAGTTTTAATAAAATAAAAATAAAATAAGACAGGAGCAGACACAGCTTTCTTCTGAAGAAGAGCCCTAACATTGCCACAGTCGTATGAATCCTTGGGAATTGTCATAAGTTTAGCTGGCTCCAGGGTATGACGATGAACCTGTCCAGGCACACATTTATTTCAGTTGGATGGTTTTGCTCACAAAGCTGGGATTCCAAAACATCCATCTGGAAAGCATACTGAAAGCTTAAGGAAGCATAAACAGTGTTCCTGATGATTCTGGGAGAAACTGTCTAAGGAAACTGGGTAATGTGCCAACTCACGTTTGTATTTTTTTAACCCCTTTTGTTTAAAATGCTGGCTGGTTGACTAAGCCAGAAACAAAATCAGCTGAAGTATCCTACCAAATTTCCTAGGTGTTTAATCCAGGTTACTCAATCACATAGCAAACCAATGAACTCAGACAATGAAATAAGGTAATAATAAAAGTGGGTTAACTAATAAGATAAAGAAATTGGATTCTTATCATAACAGGTTCACTCTAAACTTATGAAGCACATGGAATGTAACTGGGTGGATCGTAGATGTATTTGTGCATGGAAGATCTTCTAACTATATGTGCAGTTAGAAGTGAGGTGATATGCAAGCAAGGTGATCAGAAATCACCTTCCATTGCAGAGAAACTTCACCTTCAAGAAGTCACCAGTGGTGCCCAAATGAGTAAGGCTGCTCTGGGCATCGTGTCTTTCCTGTTAATATTGCAGACAGCTGCTCCTGTATGAGGATTTTAGTATGGTGGGACAGCTTAGGTTTGCCTTGACGGGGTTGCGCAAAGAGCAGACCCAATCTGAGGGACTGGAAGGGTGCATTAGGCTTCTCGTATGCTTTTGTCCCTGACATGGCTGTTCCACTTAAACACGAACAATATTCTGCCCTGGCAGCCCTGCAAGCCTTGTCTGGGAACTAAGAATCAACCCACTACATCTCATGCTCCATATTCTTGTAAGTGATTATTCTGTAGCCCACACTATAATCATACTTTATTTTCACATCTTTATTCTCTGCCACACTTGGACAACACGGTTAGTAGGAGATATATGAAAATTTCTTAAAAATGTGGCCTTCAGGTACAGTCTTCTTCCAATGTTAAAGATGTGAGAATGTGAAAAACCTTGTTTTCTTTTAGCTGTGCTGACTATAAAGCATATAATGGAAAGGTTAAAAATAGTTTTCCCTCCTACTAAAAATATACAAATTTGAATACCTTAAGTACAGAATTAATTCTGTGCATACAGGGTAATTGAAGATGTAATAGTAGGCTTTTTATAGCTTTAAAAAAATAAAATGTGCTTAAAAAAATAATACAAAAAGAGGCTTATTATGTAACCCATTTACTGAAATAATACTACTTTCAATACAGGTAACGAAAAGCTTTATTTCACTGAAATCAGTAGGAAAATTTCTATGACTTTTAAACTGAGCTGTGGCTTAGATCCTTTTTCTGCTTTAAATATTTTTCATATTGCACTACTAGGATTTACATTTAAGAAGGCTCCTAATGTTTTCCAGTTGAGCATATGTATATATATATATACACACACATGTGTGTCTGGCAAGAAACAGGCTTGAAGAGAGTTATCTGTTTGCTTTTTCAGAGACAGCCATTAAAATGTCAGTGTTTGCCAGTGTATGTCACAGTTACCTCTGATTTCAGCAACTGGAGACAGCTGTAGCATCGTTATACCACTACCTGGGTAACTCCTGTTAAACAAATGCCAGCTTGACAAGGAATGCTCCCAGCTTATGTGCAATGCTATATTGCTAAATTATCTAACTATCCATTTGTGCCACTTGGGGAAAAGGCTTCAGGTTCAAGGATGAGGTTCTTCCTTAGCATCACACTGGTTTGTCTCCACTCTCACTGAAGCTAGTGGGTGTGTTACCCCTGTCTTCAGAAGAGCAGGACTCAGGCAATGCTGCTCTCAGAAGTCACATCTCACCATTCTCCCCTTCTTACTTATTCCAAAAGGAAAATATGACTTGACCTATGCATAACTTCCTTGTGCTTCATTTGCCAGCTGGTGAGTGTCACATGTTTAATATGGGCAATGTAAATAACAGCCCTTTACTAGTTAACATTTTCACTGACAACACAGTTGCTGAGCTTAGACAGCTGATTGCTGCTGCCATAGGGCTAAGTCTTTAAATATTATCAAACTAATACCCTTTTATGGTCACACTGGATACAGATTAGTGAAAGCCATAATCCTATTTAATTTAACACAGTCCCAGGGATTTTTCTTTACAAAGAATTTGGTCACATGCATACTGCATAATATTTTGCATAGTTCTTAAATATGCGGCCCCTCTCTAGGAGCAGGGCTGTCTGACAGTTTTAATGGCACTTATTAAATCTCATTGTACTCCACACCACAGTTCCAGATGCAGGTATCTGCTAGAAAAAGCTCCATGGTTAGTAGGAATTTGTTGTGGCTCTGAGCTATGCCACAGTTCATTCTCTCAAGTCAGCTGTTTCACCCTCCATGTTGGAGGTTATCCCTCAGCAAAGTTAAGATGATGAGGGACTACAATTAATTTTACCCACAGTGCAGCCCAGCCAAGTCCCTGTCGTCTAAGAACTCAGACGTATAAAAACTGACTGTGCTTGAACTGTCACAGATTCTGGGGTCTGTGGTTGAGCAACTCACTTCTGAGTCATAGGAAAAGCCTGATTTGTATGTGCTGAGCACAGTTAAGCCCATTTGCCTTCAACAATATGTGATACCTTTGACACAGCAGCAGATTAGACTCATAGAATTAGGGCTACCCCTTGTACAGTCTTTACTTGTTTTTTTCCCCTGTATAGAAATATTGTCCAAATGGAAAAAGGAGATGTTGGCCCTGTGTCAAGGTCTCTTAGCTAACACCACTGCTTATCATAGACCAGATGTAGATTGCAAGGACCACATGCCTGGCACGTCACATTGCAGACCCTGGAAGGCCACATAGGGGTACAACTCTGTTGGGTGGCCCTGGACAGAAATACAGGAGTCTAGAGGAAAGGAGGCATGCTGAACACAGTAAGCTACACGGTCAGCTGTGTGTTCAGACAACAAATATCAAATCCCAAGATGCTGAAGCCACAGGATCCTCTGTCGCCTAGTTAGAAGCTTGATTTCCAAGCACAGTGTTGGTCCAGCTAACCTTGCATTGCTCTCAGTTCAAGTTTATTCCTGTTACACAATGTCTGGGCATTTTATAGGTTTTCAATATTTATTGCAGAGAAACAATGGTGAAATTTTGATCAACAGACTGCTGGGTCTGCTCCAGACAGGGAGGAATCTTCTAAATTCATTCTCCTTACAATTTCCAGGCATGTTGGAAAAAGTATGTGGCCTGGTGGATTTGAGAGTGGCCTTGCTCTCCTCAAGAATGCTTGGTAAACAGAAGCAGCTCAGGTGCAGAGACTTATCTTTCTCTAGAACCATGCTGAAAGTAGAAGCCTTCCCCTCCAGGAAGCAGAGAGAGTGGTTCAAGTTGATTAGGTTTCCAGGTGATTTTCAATAACTTAGGCACCACCTGAATGGCTGTTGGCTTAATACATGGAGTAATTATTAGTATTATTACTACTATTACTATTAATAATAAAATAGTGTTTCTTCCAAAAGTGCCTAAGGAGCAAGCTGAGGTAAGCTTCATCTTGCTAGGTGCTCTGCAACTTTGGGCTGTCATTCAAGAACACAGTAAATCCTGCTTCAGGGCTCCCACTGCTGGATCAAAAGCACCAAAGCCACATAAGCCAAAATGCTGATGCTGTATGAAATAATTCTGCAAATTCAACTGTATATTTAAATGTTGGTAATTTAGCTCTTTATTGGTTGGTTTTATGCCAGCTTCAGTATCATCTTCCCCTAGCCATCCAACCTGGTACTGAACCAGCTGCAGCCTACTTTCTAAGCACTGATGCAGAGTCAGCATAAATCCCAGATCAGTGCTCCTGAAGTGCAGTTGTGTGCCCTCTTCTGGGTCAGACCTTTGCTGCTCACACATCTGGTGTTAGTTTTTACAGCACCATCGTTTCAGAAGATTCAGTGGTTTTCTTCTGAAGAGCTTGCTAGCTACACAGACAAGAGAGCTGTCAGAGAGGAGGTTTAACGGCAAAGTGAAGAGGATAGAAAGATGACAGTAAAACTTGGTCACTTTTGAAAGGGCAGTGAAGAAGGAGTGAAGATTGTAAGAAGAATACACACATGGAAAGGTGGGTGAGGGCAGAGAAACACAAGGAGAAATGAGAAAAAGTGGGTGAATGGGGAAGCTGTTAAAAAAGCAGGCTGAGAGAGGTGAAAGAAAGAGACAATCAGAAGGGAACTGGAAAGTCTGGGCTTAACTGGAAAGTTGATGCTGTACAGTGAATATCCCTTTTCGTGGGCTGCTTCTGCTCCTTTCTGTATTTGGCTGCAGCTTTTTGTCTTCTACTCTCTGGGTTCCCTGATACATTTCTGGAAGAGGACCCAGAAGGTTTTCTTCTTGCTCAGGGGTAGCAGGAGTACCTCCCTTAGCCTCAGGAGCCAGCCTCTGCCACATCCAAAGCTGTAGTCCTTCCTTTCATCTACTCTCCTTGATGGTCTTTGCTGATTCTAACAAACCCTCCCCTAGTCTGAGGTAGATGAGGGAGGTATAAATGACAGCAACTACCTGAAGGGTTTGCTCACCACAAAAGGCTGAGCTGCTCTGTCTTCTAAAACCAACACCTTAGCAGAAAAGCAGAACTCGATGACATTTAGCTCTTGTTACAAATATTTACGTGTATAGTAAAGACATGTCAAATTTACCACACTCAGTCATGCGCAGCAGAGTTTGGCTTGTTTACAGTATGTTTTCACATGTCAAGCAGCTTCAGTCAGACTGGAGTATGGACTGGGTCTTTTTCCACTGGTTTTGCCTGGATGTAGATTAGAAGAATTATCATTGCTTTGACTTATCTAGTGTCACACCATGAAGAAATTATTGGCAGCAGTTACTATTATTACGCCCTCCAGCTCTTTCAGTCTGATTGTAAGTTTGGGTTAGTGACGTGTTTTGGCTGCTGTGTCAAGATCCAACATTAGTCCTTTTTGTTGGGTTTTTTTTTTCTTTTTTTTTTTTTTTTTTTTTTCCAGTTGTTCTTTTGTAAACTTAAGGGTAGGA
>NDXB01017981.1:144816-171550 GCA_002631895.1 Agapornis roseicollis
TTTTTTTTTTTTTTCTTTTTTCCCAGTGTTTCATATGAAAACTAGAAGGCAGCAATGTGTATGCTTCTGCATACTGAAACTGATTATGAGTAAGGTGATTGTAAGTGGGTATGGTATCATCTGATACCAAGATTACTAGATGCTATCATATACCTCTGACATCTGCAATACCCATCTTCTGCCCTTTTTTGGGCTTCTTTTCCCCTTCCTTCTACTACTGCCTGCCCCACAGCTGCAGCTCTCCAGAAGGAGTGGAGAGCAGGTTTGGAAATGGACCACACTCTTCCCCCAGCCTTCCCCTGGGTGCACTGTAGCACGCTAGAGCTGCTGCATATATGAGCCATGTGGATTGCAAAGGCAATGTCTGAAGACTACAGTGACACTTTGTTTTCTTTAAAGTAAACTCTGCTCTGTTCCCGAAGGTGTTGTGATATAACTGTGAATATCTGTGGTGGTAAAGATTCAAATGCTACAATCTGTATCTGTTAGAGGCCACATGCTAGGCTCGCTATCCCTGTTTCAGAAGAAACTTCTAGTGGTGGCTCAGTATTTTCATTCGGCATCTTTTAGTTTGTAAAATGTGTATAACCACAAAATGCTGAGGTGATGTGCATTGTAAAAAATAGTCCTGGAAAGCAAATTGAGGAAATGGCTGTGAGGAGGGGGAAAAAAGGCACGATGGATGTGGCAAGCAAATTACTGTATGTCTACCACAGTTGAAATATCCCTGATTTACTAAATTGAAGAGAAAGGTAGCAATCTAATTTAGAAAGGCTTCAAAATCTTTTTGAGTAACTCTAAAAATCTGAGGGATGTTGATCCAAAGAGAAAAATCTTTTAATAAGTCAATACTAAGTGATTTATTAAGCATGTTACAAATTGCACAGAATATTACACTGTAAATAAGATCTTCTGAACCTGTGAACTAGTTGAAAGATCACTAGTCAAATTCTTTTTTCCTTTTCTACTGTTAAAAATGGTTCAGTATATGAATGGTTCTCTACATTAACAAAAAGATCCATTTTACTGAGAACAGCAATGAAGTATTAGTTGCTACTGGTGTAAGCTGAGTGCTCCATAATTTTATTTTTTCTGTACAGTGAAGTAAATTATGAAATTATATTCCTTTAAATATATATATGGATTATTTTGCATTACCTAAGCACTTATTTTGCAACCCTGCTTCTGTCAGAAATAAAACCAAACTGCAAAACGTAAAAACCAAAGGAGATCAGCAAGTTAAGAATAATTTCAGATGAAACTGCTGTGATCAGGTTATCTGTCATTGTGAGATATGTGTATATATATATATGCACACACATATTCTCAATTTTGAGGAGCTTGATTTATGTGATGGCCCTTTACCTTCCCTGAGCTCCTGTGAGAGTTTTCAGAATGGTGGACAAGAACTTGCAGTTCTGTGGGCTTCCTTCCCCCACCTCCCTCCTTATCCCAGGACTTCCACATTTTCTTCTAGAAAGCCTATTTTATTAAGTAAATCAAGCTCAAATTCAAATGTGTATCAGAACATGCTTGCAAAGTTGGGAGTGCTAATGAAGGAGCCTGAGGGTGTGTGGGACAGTGATGGTGCTTTCTGGGGGGGTAACTGATCAGCCTCATGTTCCACTGTCCTGTGCTGCACTGCCACTGCTGATGGAGCGTGCAGGGGGAGGAAGGCAAAGGCCTCCTTCAGCCTCTCCAGCTCTTGATACAAAGCCTGTAAAAACATCTGTCTTTACAGATTTGAAAGGAAAAATTTTCTTTTACATAAGAATACAAATTGGGAAACATTTCTTTACAAGCCCTTGGAAATGAGTGTCACCCACCACATACATTATGTCCCTGAACTGAACTAAATTGAAACCAGATATATATTTTTCTTTGATGACTCCATCAAGATATGTTTTAATTCTTCTCCCCAGTCCTTTAGTCTCTCAAAAGATACATGTGTAGATAAGGGAGCAGCCTCAAACCCATGCAAAGCAACAGCAGCCCAATGGGTGGCTTTAAAAAGAAAAATCCAGCTCTGTAGCTCTCTCTTCCTGCAAACAATTTCCTTTTCCAGTTATAAATTACACCTTCTACATTAAAAAATCCCTGAAAGAGGAAGAGGAGACAGAGAGATAAACAGAGTTTGAGTAACCCAACCCTATGCATTCTGAAAGTAGAGAAATCTAATTCAAATTTTCTAAGTGTCTCTCAGATGTACAAATATGTGAAATACCTCTGATTTGCCTGCTTGCATGTCCTAGTCAGGGCACATACACGTGCTTGTCAAAGATCCAGTGGTGTTCAATAGGCTTGCTCTGCAGAGAGTTTGAGTAGTGTACAGTTGTTTGATAGCATCATTACTGTTAATGACATTACTATTACTTGATAAATGCTTCTTATTCTTTATTACCTCTTACTGTCAAAACCAGCCTAATAGCTTATCAATATTTGGCATATACTGTCAGTTCTAAGAACCAAATTATGAATTATACTTTGAAATGTTGGACCTGGTGAAAATATACCAGATACCCTCACTGGAGGCCAACCTTAACCCTGCTTTGCAACTGCTTCCAAAGATGTCATCATGTCTTCAGAGAGAGATAAATGGCCCCTTATAAAATCAGGAAGACTGGATGAATTGTAAGAAAATGCATTTCCTCACCAATTCCCATCTCCATAGAAACTCCATGCTTCTGCTCTGTCTTCTGCCTATACAGATTAGGCAGCCCAGTTTTCCAATGACAGACAGTGAAGTCTGACACCTGCATTGTCTCGCAGAGGGGTATCTTGAAGAGCAGAATTTAAGTATAAAAAGAGAACTTTGCCAAGTGTTTAGCATTGCTTCCCTCAACTTTGAGATTCTTCCTATTGCTTTTCAGGTTCCTGAGAAAATTTCTCATGAGAATCATCAGTATTTGCTGCCAGGTTATCCACAACTCTGATGACACTTTTGTTGACTATTTTTGTTTCAAAGGATTCACTGTCATTGAAAGAGTAGTGCACACTACCCAGTATCACGATTCATGTCACTTATGGGGAAGACAGGAGCAAACTATGGGATGCTGATTTAAACATAAAGCTTTATTTCCAAATTCATTGGATAGTTTATGCATGAATGTATGTGGTTTTTCAGCAGTTCAGATAAGCAGATAAAGATAGTATATTTTTTTTTTCAGTGAAGCAAAATATATTAGAGAGCATTCATTGGTTATTGTTAGGAAAAGAAGAAGTTATTAAACTGCATTAGCTAAACATCAGCATGTAAAGTTCTTTTGTTAATAAGAATTAATAGATTTATAGACTTTAAGTTCTGGCAAGATCATTTGATTGTCTCATGAGACCTGTAAATAAGAGCCATTAAATCTCACAGTATTACCTCTGAGCTGAATAGAGCTAGACAAAACATGTTGATAAAGCAATACATGAAACAAAAGATGCAGTTCAACTTGATGCAAGCTTTATAGGTTTAGGTCAAATCTACCTTCCTTAAGATTCAAACATAGCAAGAACAATTAAGCTTGAAGTGCCATTTTCCCCAATTTTTCAGCTTTGGCTAAATGAACTGTATTTGGGTTTATCTGTGAAAATATCATGTCTGTTTTCTTTATTCTAGACTTAGGCCATAACACACATGTGGCAAAATCATACCCCTCAGAAAAACACAGTTTTGACATGGGGATTTCAAACAACAAGAGTTTCTAAAGCTTCTCTTGTTTCAGGGGTTGATCTCCTATTGTATATGAAAACACAACATGCCTAATTTCTACATATATATGCCCAGCTTCAGCATTCAACCTCTGTCATACTTTCTTGACTTCTAAAGGGCCCTCTAAATTCTTTTCATAAATGTGCTTATACACTATAGTCAAGTGACTCAGTTTTCTTTTTAATGGGACTAAATCTGTTGAGGTATTGAAGTCTCTCCTAGTAGGGTACTTTCTGTGGCTCTTGAACAAGTGTGTGATTTTGCTTTTAAAAGCTCAGTTTTTCCAGCATATCTACCTTTCTAATGAATTCATCTTGGCTGTAAAAATCACTTTGGAGTACTTGTTCTTTGTTTGCAGTATGGTGTTCTGAGCAAATTTTATCTGGAATACTTTGTATTTGCAAATTATTAATTGAAACAGTAATTGGATTTAGGCTTCATCCTAACATGACCAGAAACAGCCATTTCAGTGAAGATTTGTTATCAGTAAGTATTTGAGATTTCCACCTTAGGAACAATAAAGTTACATACTTCGATTTCTTTCCACATGTATGTTTAACCCCAATACAAGTGCTGCTGCTCCTGCATCCTTTTCCCCAGCCCTCCTTGTCCCTCCCTGATATGTTTTCCCTATCCTGTGAGCTCTGATTCATTGCTTATGGTTATCATCAGGTTCTTATCTCCCCTCCAAACTCTTCATCTCAGATCCATTTTTAACAAAATTCTCTTACTTTTTTCCTCTCGATGGCTATTGAGATACCTTCCTTGACCTATAGTTGAACGTACAATGTAGAAATAGTATTGCTTGGGTGAAGGATGAAAAGTTGTGCACTGATCTCACACTTCACCTATAAAGACTTTCCCTTCACCCTGCAGCCCCAGCCTTGTGCAATTTATGAGGCATCGATTCCAAAGAGGAAGAATTTGTGTCTGACATTGTCCTGGGTTCAGCAGTTGCAGTCAGTTTTTCTTCTCTTTAGTAGCTGTGTTTTGACTTAACCCAGGAACAAGGCTGATAAGGCCAATGTTTTTGGTTGTTGCTGAGCGATGTTTGCCCTGACCAAGGACTTTGTGAGCCTCATGCTCTGCCGGGGAGGAGGGGAAGCCGGGAGGAAGGAGGGACAGGACTGTACTTACAGGACCAAACTGACCAAAGAGGTATTCCATACCATAGCACGTCATGCCCAGGATGTAACGGGGTGATCTGGAACGCCTAGTTCTCTCGGGGTGGTTGGAAGAGGTGGTCGGTCAGCACTCGGTTGGTGGGGTGTCGTGAGTTATCTGCTGGTGGTTGATGGGATGCTGTATTCTTTTCCTTTATCATTATTATTATTGGTGGTAGCAGCAGTGATTTGTGTTATACCTTAGTTACTAAACTGTTCTTATCTCAACCTGTGGAAGTTGCATTCTTTTGATTCTCCCCCCATCTCTCTGGAAGCAGGGGAGGGCAAGAAGGGGGGTTGAGTGAGTGAACGAGCTGCGTGGTTGATTGGGTTTAAACCACGACAGACATCTATACTGTATTCTTTATTAGCAGCCAAAGAAGAGCTGGGCTTTACCTAATGAGGCTCAAATATCTTCTTTTGCAGCTGCTGGAAGAAGCAGTCACTTTTGAGATGCAATTAGCATCAGGGCTGTATCCTCTTGTCAGACTTAAACACCTGAAATACATTGTCCCTGGAGAAACTGGGCCCCTTTTTGAACACCATGTGGGCAGAGTCATAATGATTTCTCTGTCTCTGCTCTATCATTTATTTCAGTATAATATAAATATGGAGAGAGATGGAAATTTTACAGTTTAGAAGAAATTAATTGTTCCTTTTGTCTTTGCATACAGCATTTTTTTCCTACGGTTCCCGTAATACTGAACTAACTAGGTAGCTATGCAGGCATGTTACATGTATGAGGCACAAAACAAAGTTTCCTGAGGTGTCCTAACACTGACTCTTGATATGTCCAGAGTATTCTTAATATAAACCAGAAGGGGTATATAGTTGTTTCCAGCAGCAGGCATTGGGCTATCCTCTGCACTTACACATCTAAGAAGAGTTTCTCTCTGAGAGATAGGACAAGGTGACAAAATTTCTTTGTGATTCATGAACAGCCCATGATACGAAGTATTACAAGGTTATTATGAATTATTATAACAGTCTGCTTGGCTCCCTTCTTCCTCCTCTTGACTACCTAGCCTTTTAACATCACAAGATGGTTCTGACACGAGCTATCAGAAAGCAGTGCACCAAAGTCACTATTGCACATAGGGCTGTCTGCACGCATTAGTGCGTGCAGGAATTAGTGGCAAGGAATTTGCCACTACTGTTAGAAATCCTTGTTCTCTTATTTTTTTTTCTGCTTTGGGAGCTCTGGGGTCACTAGATGTTATCATTTAAACCACCTCATTCTTTGCACCATCCTTCTTCACACTCAAGAGTCATGTGAACACCAGCTTTGTTATTTCTCTTGCACAGCCATGGAACCCCTTGCAACCAGGGAAAAAACATGAGATTCATCACTCCTATATAAAAATACTCAGCTAGATACATAATTCTGAGCCAGAATTTGAAAGCAGTATTTTTTGAATCAGTCTCATCATAAACTGCATCTTGGTGCTTGCTTTTGTTTTCCACTTTCCCTCTTCATTTCCTGTTTTGCTCCATCAAGAAATATTGAATTTTATTTTTTAAAAAAATACTCAAAGTAATCTTGGTCCCTTTGTCATGCACCTACGTAGATATCATGTCAGATTATCCCTTAAATCACTGTTTTTCAAACAGCAGGGAACAAAACAAAGCTCAATAGAGAGCTGTAAGGAGCTGTCCTCCTCAAAGAGCTGGAACACTCTCCGTCCTGGAAATGGGGGAAAAATAGGAGGGTTCGGGAGGAGGATATGGGAGTGTGAGGGAACCCTTCTGACTCAGAGTGGTTGGGCATGTAACCTGAAATAGTTATTCAAGTGTTAGTTTTAATTAGTTAGATTATTTTTTTTCCTCTGGGAAGGCATTTGGATCTTCCATTGTGATCAAAATTGGTAGATTAAGTCATTTGCACCCAAAATGTCCTGATTTTGAAGGATTTTATTGTGAACCGCAGCACAGCTCTGTAACAGTTGCACTCTTCTGTCTTCTTTTCAGTAACTTGTTCTTTTTCTCCACTTTGATAGTGAAAATTCAGGCTGTCTTACTTTCCCATTTAAGGTGTCTTCAAATGTTTTTTAGCCTCTAGAGAAAGCTCAGAAAACAACCGTATATTGGTCTTTTTTCAGCTGATGCCTATCACTGCTCTTTCCCCATACTGCTACTCCTGTGCTCTTCATGCCAGCTTTTTAATTTGTACCTAGAGCAGGCAGTTACCAGAAGAGTTTCTCTAGGGGAACCTTATCTATAGTAGTTCAGATACTTTGCTAAGAAGGGTTTTCTCAGGTACCCTTCAAGATACCTAGAAAGTTTCTTTCATTTTGTAATTGCATTTTCTGTATCTTTTCCAGCTTGTTTCAATTTCTGCTTTAGAGAAAATAGTCATTAAAAGCTCATAGATACATATATGATTATTATTCTTCAGAGAAAACATTTAGCACTCAGGCAATTATATCTTTTTAAATATTTATCTTGAAAATGGTTGCAGTGCACACCCAGAACTTTCTCTGAACACATTACAAAAAGATTTCTTTCCATGAACAACTGAAATGGAAATCCTTCTATTGACTGGTCAGGCATTTATACAATTTGTTAACGATTTTCTTAGGGGACACATTGGTGGTATTGATTTACAGCTGTGGAGAGGAAAAGGTTCATTACTCTGTTTAAACATGAGTGCCAAAAAGATGACTGTTAAAGGTACCAGAGGTTGGCTAAACATGGCCTCTTCATGACAAGCTTTCTCGAATGTTACTTCTCCCAGAAAGCTAAACTAAATGCTACATGCCTGATTTCCCATGTGTTTTCGTTCACCATGACAACTAGTTAACTGTGACCTTGACTTGTAAAACCATGTGTTGTCATCTGTAGTAAAGATGAAAAACTCTGCATTTTTTCTCCCAAAGGAAAGGTAGGAGTATTATGTGATTTCCTCTGCCTTTGGAAAATGTGGTAGGAAAAGTCTGCTTAATTAAAAATAAGACAGTAACAAAAGAGGTGCATTTGTGTTTAGGGCATGAAAAATCAAAGTCAATATTAAGGCATAATTTACTAGGCTTGTATTAGGATTGTTCAAACATTTTCAATAGTACTGGTTTTCTATGGAAAACAGGATTTTTAACAATTTTTTTTTTATTTGTACCTGACATATTTGCTTTTTATAAAATTCTCCCATCTCTCTTTAAGGTTCTCAAGTATTGAGTTAGAATCCGTTTTCCAAATTATGTTCTCCTGAACTCCTGTTCAAGTCTCTTGTGTCCCATATTAACCACGTTTGCAGCCAGATGTCACCTCCTGTCAGCAGTCATAGGGATCCCCAAGATTCAAATTGCCTGGGAAGAGAGGGGAAAAAGGGAAGGAAAACTTTGGGGTTTGGATGTAAGGTAACCTCAAAATGCCTTTTTTAATAATATACTTTTTTAATTTTATTTTTTTTTGTATTTTATTGGGGAAAACTTTTAAGGAAATTAAAGCAAATGAAAGGGAATTTTAAGTAAGTTCAAGTTGGTAACCTCCCATCTTTTATCAGAGACTCTACCAGTTAGGTCTTGCTTCCAGAACTGGAAAGCGGCGAGCAATTTTCTGATCCTCCTAATTTTAACATACATGTCCCATTTTCTAGAGCAGTGCCCCAAACAGCCATCAAACATTAGAGGTGGGATCTTCCTCAGCTAAGAGTTTTCTGCCTTGCTAAAAGAATTATGCTTCTCATATAGAATCATAGAATAGTTAGGGTTGAAAAGGACCTTAAGATCATCTGATTCCAACCCTCCTGCCATAAGCAGGGAGACCTCACACTAAACTATGTCACCCAAGGCTCTGTCCAACATGGCCTTGAACACTGCCAGGGATGGAGCACTCACAACTTCCTTGGGCAACCCATTCCAGTGCCTCACCACCCTAACAGGAAAGAACTTCTTCCTTATGCACAATCTAAACTTCCCCTGTTTAAGTTTGAACCCATTGCCCCTTGTCCTGTCACTACAGTCCCTAATGAAGACTCCATCCCCAGCATCCCTATAAGCCCCCTTCAAACACTGGAAAGCTGCTATGAGATCTCCAGGCATCTTCTTTTCTCCAGGCTGAACAGTCCCAACTTTCTTAGCCTGTCTTTGTATGGGAGATGCTCCAGTCCCTTGATCATCCTTGTGGCCCTCTCTGCACTTGTTCCGACAGCTCCGTGTCCTTTCTATGTTGAGGACACCAGAACTGCACACAATACTCCAAGTGAGGTTTCACAAGATCAGAGTAGAGGGGCAAGATCACCTCCTTTGACCTGCTGGTCATATAGAGTATTCTGAGGCAAGCACTCCTCAGTTGTCCATGTGAAATGATCCCATCCTGTATAATATAAAAACGTGTATTTCTGACACACAATGGGAATGACTCAGGCTAGGCTTGTCAGAAAAGGGCTGGGCTATTCTGTTACCTGAATCTGGCCAATTTTTAAGACTTTTAAAATTGTACGTTGAACACTCTCAGTTGAAACTCCATAAGCAACTTGGTTTCTAAAGAAAATTTTTATATATGAATTGGATGTGTAATTGAAATAGACTAGTTTGGGCTGTTCAGGCTTTCAAATCCATTTAACTATGTCCTTAAGGATTTCCTGCCAGGTCCTGGAAACATGGTAAAAAAGTGGTAGTGTGCTTGAATGAAGAACAAGGCTTGGATGCCTGAGCAGCAACAGGAAAACTAGAAAGAGATGGCAATAGGAATTAAAGAGGGAAAGAGATTGGTTGGAAAATAATACTGCAGGAAGAATTGGGGTGGGAAGAGGATTTAGACCTAAGGTAATTGGGCCTGACTGCTGTGCAAGGTAGATGAGACAGTGGGGAATAGACAGAGGTCTGTGCATGCCCCAGCACACCTTTCTGGAGAGGACAAGAATAGAACACAGTGCTTCTGAGTCTTACGGGTCTGCAGACAGGATACAGCTCTTACACCTCCACAGCACAGCTCCCCATGCTGGATATGCTCCAGCTTGTGCAGAGCCCATAGCAGCAAGAAGTTCTCCATACTCACAAGTATCAGAAGTTAATGTGATGGCACTAAGCCTTCTAGCTCTGGGGTGTCCAGCACAGGTTTTGTTATAAGAACAGAAGGGAAATCTTCTGTTTTCCACCAAGACTTTTGTGAGTAAATTCCCAAGGTATTTTCCTCTTTAAATACTGGGTTGGAAGAATATAATGTTGCAAAGCTAATCAAAGAAAGATGGAAAATTCCAGAAGGTAGTTTGCCTGCAAAACATCTTTCTCTCATGTGCCACACCCTGGCACCTTGCCTGTACAATCCTATCCTCCAGTTCAGTGAGCTCACAGGGGCATCCATGGGAGTAACACTGGATGACACTAGCCATCCACCCCACTGAGGTGGTAAGAATTGCTCTTTGGTGACACTTACCATTCTTTGACTATACATGAGCTTGGTTCCTAACTATAAGGTAGATTCTTAAGTGTAAAAGCATCCAGATGATCTTGACTCTGCTTTTATTCTACAGGACATCATCCTCACTATACAGAAAAGCTACACCTTTTCTGAGAAATAATCAAAGCCATTTAACAGAGACACTGCAGTTTGTGGGACTCTGCTGTTTGCTGAGGGCAAACAGGGTAGGAATGGCAAGAAGTGAGAAATGAACCTTGTCCTTAAATTTTGGGCTTCTCTGTGATTTGTGGCCTTTCAGCAAAGCCAAAATTTTTCAAATGGTCACTTACATTTGGCATGTTTTTCTGGATGGATGTGGGTACATTTGTAGAGGGGAAAAAAATACACTTGGGTAGGAAGTAAACAAAGTTATTTGTGTTTTGAATAGATGAAGCTCTTCTTAATGTGAAGTACTCTCAAAAATATCAGGTCCTTGTGCTTTAAATTCCATGCCCCAAATAGTTTTGGCCTTTTGACCTTAAGTTCCCCCTGCATGAAACAGTGGCAACACTTGGCCTCTTGCAGTGTGTCCCTGCCCTCAGAAACATGCTTTAAAAATAAATTCATTTTGTTCACAAAGCCCTTAGACACAATACCATGTGTAGAGCTATGAAAAAGTTCATGGGGAATTTAATAACTTTGTCTTCAGAGCAGGATATGAATTGTGTATAGTAAATAAGGCCTGCGGGCACAAATATTGCAAAGCTACTCATTATTTGAACTCTGCCCATCCTGTGTGTTGAAGAGAGGAATGAAGAGAAAAAAAGCTGATTTTACTTTTTATGCTTGCTTTTGCCTAGATGGTTTTGCTTTTGATTCTTCTCAGCTTCTGAAAGCTTGCCTTGCTAGCTCTTGTGGACTTTTAAGATATATTTAACATGCAATTAAAAAAGTGTTCTTCAAGTCAGCAGGAGGTTTTCTTTGCACGCAGCTCCCAAATTGCTCCTGGCTACATCCATGTTTTGATTCAGATCAGATTCTAGGCAGCTGAAAAAGGTCCATAAATATATGTTCCTCAGAGCGGGCCTTTTCACTGCTCCCCCGTCTTGATGTCAGGGAATCTCGGCTGCTGTCAGTAAGAAAACCTGTGCTGATAAGAAAGCCTTATTGTATTTTTTGGCACTGAAAGCAGATACAATTCCTCATAGAACTGACTGCTTAAATTAACACAAGATAGATTTTTTAAGACTTTGTTATTCCCCACCTTTGCTTATTTTAGTACTTAAAATTATCTTGTTTACTCCAAAGTCTAACTTAAAGGTTTTTGCTTGGTCTTGTCTCTGAGTTATACTGACTGTTGTTCTGAAAACAGTACTGCTGATGGTGCATTCTGTCATACAAAATAGAGGACCTATCATTCCTAAAGCATAGCAAAGAAATATCTAGAATGAATCATTCTAAAACGTGAATATAACAAAGTGAGATGTTATTTCATATCATTCTTTCCTACATTCTATTTAGGCAGAAATCTTTTAATTCTCTGCATAACTATAAAATAGATGATACGGGTAAATGAGCTTGAGTACAGTTTGCTTTCATTGGTCTTGCCTGTTTTCCATCCTTTTTTTAAGTAAGAGTCAGAGATATACTTCTCTTTGGTCCCTGAAAAGGCAGGGAGAACCCCACTGCAGAAATAACTAGCTGATATAATGAGGTGAATTGCCTGCTTTACTACAAGGGTAGATAGAATGGCTGGGGGTGAGCCCTGCTTGGGTTTGTGCAGAATCATAAAACAGTCAGGTTTTACCTGTTCAAATTTGAAAAGATAGCCTCTAATAGAGGTTCTTATCTGGGGTATTCAAGTCAACAATTGCTGTCTAGTTTTCTTGAAACAGCTGCATCATGTCATGCATCATCACACATGCACCTCTCTCCTGAAGGCAAAGGAATTTCTGTTAAACCTAAATCCCTGCTTATTATATACCAAGCCTACTAAAGCTAAGTAATATCTTCCTCCTGAAATCCTTTTTTCCCATTTAGCCATTTCAAACATCTTCAGAAATAACCATCTGTGGTACAGATGCTACAAGTTAAAGATCAAGTGGTAGACTTAATGCTGAATTTAACTTTTATGTTTAGACTTGTATGACCAGGTCTCATTCTCTAGTGAATTTATATGATTCTATTTTCCTCTTTAAAATACATGAGATAACTATTCAGACGCTTAAATGCAGCAGTATGAGTACATCACTGTAATCAGTGTTCCGGTCTGCAACCTCTTTTATTTTTTTATTTTCAGTGTACAAGTCCTGTGGAGTTTGCAGATTGATTCAATTGCAAAGTTAGATTCCCACTGTGATGGCAGTTTTCAAACCACTGGGCCTTTCTGCCAGCCAAGGAACAATGGGTGCTAATTAAAACCCTGCTTAAAAGGTTCCCCTTCAGCATTGAGGCTTTCAGGGGGCAGACAGGGAAAGGGTGCCTTGTTCTGTTTATGCATATGCAAGCACTTAGTGAGCTGGGCAGCTGACTGTGGGTCAGAAAACACTACAAAAACCTGGTGCTTATAGGAAAGGGCTGGATTTCAACCTGACGAGGTTAGTTAACAGACTAGACTGAAGACAGCCCAGCTGTATTTTCTTTCCAAAATTTGAGGGATATTTTTTGCCATTTGGTTCTACTGAAATGCTCAGGTCTCTGCTTTCTTGTATTAAAGTGAGGATTTTTCTTAAAGTGCAAGGATAAGAAGTAACAGTTTCCTTTATTTTGACTAGTAAGATTAATGTTTTAAACAACTGGATTTGCTGATTAACTGGACTGCCTGTGCCAAAATGTACATAGGGAATAGGATTACTTTTTTATGTCAACGTTTTGTTTCTTGAGCAACAATCTTTTTTTTTAATGGAAAATATCCCATCAGACATTTCTGTTGCTCAGTGCTCTAAGTATTTCTAAGTATTCAGACTTCTAAGAATTCTAAGTATTCAGACTTTTGCTGGTGTTGAGGAGGAAAAATGAGAAATTAACTATACCTTAGAGCTTTATTTGTAAATGTATATGAAATTCCTCAGTGCCAGAATATGTCAGATAAAGAATCAGCTTCATTATGGCAAGTAAACTCAATATGCTTTGGTTTTCAGCAATAGCAGAGAAAATGCAGCATTGCAAATAAACTCATCAATAAACCACACAGGTTTTTGTTTGATGCCATTTGTAACTGACAACTTGATCCATCTTACATTGAATAGTCACTTAGAAATAACAAGAGGAATAGGAGCAGAATCTGTCTCATGTCTTTGTTGAATAGCAGTTTGCTTGGTGGCATTCACAAACCTATCCTGGTCTTCTCCAGCTCTTTTTTCTTGTATGAAACTATCTCACCCATTGAGATAGCAGAAAATATTTCATGGGACAAATTTCATGTCATTGATAGTGAATGGTCAAAGTGAACAATTCACAGATAACCTCATAGTTTGACAGGTATTATTCTAAAGCTGGGGTTTTTTTTCAATCTCTATGAAGAATGAGTGCTCGTGCAGAGATCAGGAGTGCCTTGCAAATAACTCACCCACCAAAAAAATACTATTAATTTATCTTTTCTCCCTGTCTACATTGTCTAGGAGGTTAGCTGTATAGCTATTTTAATTAAAGGACTTATAAGATAATTCTTATTTTTATCTTTACAGCCATATGCTGTAATAATTAATGCTGCTTAATAGAGCTACTTGCATGCTGAAGACTGCTTAAAAGACTAAAGACTTCTAGGATCAGGGCATATGGCCTTTGTTGTGAGCCACATGCACCTAGGAATAAAGGCAGTGAAGCCCAGCCTCCTACTCTTACTCTGTCACTCAGTAGCTGTTCACACTGTGATTCCTGCTGGGGGGGAGAAGACAACTGCTTTTTTTCTCCTTCCTTTATTTTTTTTTTTTAGTTGTTTAATTGTTTAATTGTTTTAGTTTTTCCATAGAACTGAGGAGAGGAGTGAGATTGCTTGAGAGAAATCTGCCTCTGCCCATTTTCCCTTCCCATTTATCCAGCTGGTCAGGCAGAAAGTCTTTTCAGAAAATGGGACAGGGTCCATTGTGTCCCCCCAGCCACCCTTCTCATGGGCAGAGCTAAATGCTTATGAATGCAAGAGCAAGGTGCTTCTGACAAAACAGCAGTCAGTCCCAAGCCCAGATGCAAACGTTGGTTCATGAACTGGAAGGAGCTTTACTGGTGCAACACTCAATGCAGCTATTTAGCTCTGAAGAAGCATGGCTGTCATTCAGCCTCCAAGGTCTGATCCTGTACCCACACATACCACTCTGCCTTGCCACAATGAAGAGACAGGAACCACATAAGGAGGCTCTCTGTATAACAAACACCTACCGTGGGTGCTAAGGACCAGTTCTGCACTGGTCTTTGAAGGTCTCTTGACTAGATACTTCAGAGGGTGAAGATGATTTTGGAAACACCTCAACTAGGTTTTTACTTCCTTATTCACTGGAGGTTTTTCAGGGAGGCTCAACAGTAGGGGCTGAAATAATCAAATCATAAAGGCTGTTGCCAGACCTCTATTAACAAAGCGTGAGCAGCATCTTGCCTGGTCACAGGAGAAAGCAGTGATTTGTCAGTTGCTGTGGCTACAGGCAAGAATCCAAAAAAGATTAACAAACCCCCTGTGAGCGGATAATCCCTGGAAAGGTATTCTAACAGGAGACTTCTCCCTCTTCTGTCAGCATCACCCAGTCTTACCTAGCTTCCTGTTTTAATAGCTAAACCTTGAGAAGGTGCTAATTTCAGCTGGGCAGCTGGCCAGCATTATACAAGTTTGCTGTAAAGGAGATGTACATCTCCGCACCAAGTGCTTCCTGATCTTGTCTCACCCACTCATCTTCACACCTGCTGGTGCCACTGCCACCTCATGAAAATGTGATGCCAGCTCAGGGCTTTATTTCTCATCAGATAAATAGATTTGAATGGTCTAATTTCCCTCAGCCCATCTATCTCCATTTTCCTAAAGGATCATACCATCTGTTCCTCTGCTTGATGCTAGCTAGCCAGGAGCAGATAAGATTTTTCTCTGGAACATGCTGTTGATTGCTCCTGGGAAACTAAGACAGAGATTCCTGAGAGACTTTGACAAGCTGTGCTCCACTGCAGTAACATAAAAATTAATACTGTATCTCATCTGTCCTGTGATCTTCACAAAGATACTGTGTGAGATGGCAGCAAGAAAAAGATTTTCACCATTTTCACAGCTATTTCATGCATAAGTTGGGCTGTCTCATCTGGTGTGTCCCAGTCTCCTTTTGTGTTCTGAAGCCAAATTAACTCTGTTGCATACACTCCTTCCCTGCTCTCTGCCAGGTATAGACAGGTCCAGCGTAAACCTGAGTAGTCAGCTTCTGGAACAAACTTTCAGTCAAAGTAAGATGGGGAAGGAGGGAGAGAGGGGAAAATAAATCTGATTTTAGGGACTTCGTGTACTTGAAGGAATATCATGATCTGAGAGCAGATGACTAACCTGATGGCCCAGGAAGTTGCTTCCAGGCAGCTGTAGTGCATGGATTTATTTGGTGAAGGAAAACAGGACAGCTGTTAACCTTGGGTAAATACAGTCTGATCTAAGGAGGATGTTTGAACTTTGGTGCATGATTAGCAGAATATTTTATTAAGATGCTGCACATGGGCTTTAAAGTATTGAATTCTCACCTTTTTATGACATTCTCCAACAATTGATAGCATGTTTCTGATAAGTAAATCCCTATTTGCTTAAGGACAGTAGATTCAAGGTTAGTCACCAAATTCTTTCCTTTTCAAACACCTCATTTATACATCTGCTGAGCTTCAATCTTGAATGAAGTGCACGGGTACCATGATTAACATAGTTATATGCCAATCAGTTTCTTCTTATTCCCTGTTCTATCACTATGATTAAACTTTAGTACCACCTATGAGACTAGCAGGAGGGGGGGGTCATGTCTGCTCTTGCAAAGAAGAACTTGTGCTATGCAGAAATGAGCTGCCCAGGGATCCTGTGGGACCTTTCTCTCATCCCAGTTACTTCTGGCTCTGCAAATCAGTGTGACTACTTAGATTGCTTGATTGCAGAAAGGTCAAGAATTTACGGAGCCTTCTGGGAGTCAAGGAAACCCTGCAACATTTTGTAGTCCAGCTCTGACAATGCACGTGCATTACTGTGTGCTCATGCATAAACCTTGCCCTAGACTCTAATGAACTAAAAGCTGGTGATTACTGTAGTGCATGTTATAACCTAGAGCCATCTCATTCAAGCAGGTGGTTAGATAACCTACCATTTAACCCAGCCTTTTCCCTCTGATGGAGTCTAGCCAGGAGCTAGGTATACTGGATGTTATTTGAAGCTGGCTTGGAAATGTCCTTAGTTTAATCAAAGGCAATCTCATCAACCTTATTCTGGTAAGAAAGACGAGATTCCTCTGGTGTTCCCATTCACGCTGTTGTCAGGGAAGGATCTGAAAAAAAATCTTTAAGGTCTATATACCAATGTGAAGGTATTTATCATCATTTCGCTGTTAATTTTTACCGGTTGCCATGGAGGTATTCATAATTGTCAGCAACCAACGTTTTGGTGGGTGATGATAAGCTGTCATGTGTGTTTATGTTTCTGATAGCCTTTGGAAACCCATGCCTGAGCATTTTTAAGAGCCCAAGAGCAGTTTGTATTTATTCTACAATTTGCTCCAGTAGTACAGAAGAAAACAGCTTTTGCACTGGGGAAAACATGACACCATTTTGTGGTTTTGAATGTGTTTCTCAAAGTATATGTGGATGAAACTTCCAGCTATGAATGTGGGTGGATGTTGATCAAATAGGTGAATAATTTTAATAAATTTACACTTACCAATATAAATGATAAGCATTCTTTCAGTATGTTGCAAAAAAACATTTTCCGAGACTATGCCGCTTAATTTAAATGTGATTTGAATACAGTTAAGTAGATTCTACTGGGTTTGGTAACAAGATGCAGGTGATGTGCACAAAATAGATGTAGTGAAATTGTACAGCTTGCTGACAATGGAGATCTCACATATTCATACCTTATACTGAATGTTATTGTTTCCTGCTCTGGGAAGCCTCAGAATACATATCAGACAGTATTTTTATAATCCAGATGCATTTATACATAATGGTGAGACAAATGACCATGCCTATAATGTCTGCAGTTTTGCATAGTGGAAGTTTCTTCACAAGGGGCATCCGTGTAAGTCTTTACTGAAATATCAAAAACTGCTGCCTAAAGCTGGCAGCAAGTGCTCAGTCTGGGAAGAAAAAAAAAAAGTCTTACAAAAACAATAACAAAAAGCTGCTTCTGTTCCCTATTAGTGCTGAGAACCTTAGCACTGTGCACATAGTATATAAATAAACCACTGTGATCAACACCTGAGAGCTTATAAATGTTGAAATGTGTGGTGACAATTTGCAGAACCTCTGCATTGCTCCCTCATGCCCACTTACAGACTATTTGAATAATCCAATATACCATATACCATATGCATTAGAATATACTATTTTTTGGTGGTCTCCTCCATGCTTACACAGCACAATAATGAACACTGCAAGGAATGCTTCAGTTTACATAAGGCAGCAGTAGAGACATACAGCTTTCCTTCAATTTTTGCAATGCAAGTGTGCCCAATAAAATGAGTCACAATTGAGGTACCTTAGCCACCTGGTAAAAACCATGCCTGCTTTCAGCTACCAGTATTACATCTTAATAGTTCGGTTTTCACCCAGATTTGCAGTATCCTTCTTTTCGTGTGTCTAAGTGTGTTACTGTAGTTTTATCACTTAGGGTCTGTTTGCTGCAGGAAACTAGGTCTAGAAAGCTGTAATGCTGGCTCAGTTCTCCTCGACTATAACTCTATGGATTCAAGAGTACTTGGCGGCCAGATGCCCCTGCAGCTGTTTGCTGTGAGCAGATGGAAATTCCGCAGAGGTCTCTGGACCTCATTCAGAACTGACCTGAATGATTGTTACTCATCAGGTGTAACTGATCATTAAAAGGCTTTTAAGTGTTTCCAAGCTGTTCCCCAAGTTATCGCACAGTTTGGATGTAGGAGAGAAAAAAAAAATCAAAAAAATTCAAGATCCAGTTGAAGAAAAGGAATAGTAAAAAGAACAGAGAAGGTCCTGTTCACCTCCTACCCTCCTCTTTCCTTGCTTCTTTCCTGCTCTTTTCCCCTTCTGTGCTGTTCCCCATCCATACGCCTTTCACATATCCTTCCCATCACTAATTCCTACACTGTCTAAAATGCTTTTGAGTCCTATTTCAGTTCTGGTATTCAATAGATGTAAGTCCCATTGATTTATGCCAGGGCTGAATTTTGTCCCCATAGCATACCAAATTGCTTCTGCACACACAGGGAATGCCAAATCAGCGTATAGGCATAATACTTTGTAACTACTTTATTACTCATTTACACTTGGAATGAAATTTATACCCTTATTTATGTCACTGCAGATTCTGGACTGTAATATAAATTTGATCCTGTACAAAGCTGTCTGGTTTAGAGGACTAGCAGTGGATACAACAGCTATCCCTTGTAAATTATCAGCTCAAATTCTAATCAAATCATTAAATCAAACCAACCAAACCAACCAAAACTTCTTTCTGTGTGATGCTGTTCTAAAAATAAGGTTGGTCTCCTCCTAGTTTCCAATACACGTGTGTCAACACCACGCTTGACTCTAATTAGCACCCTTGCTGGCTACGAAAACTCCCAAGCCAAGGATTTAAGCAGGCAAGGAGACTGAACTCTGACCTGGCCTCAGGTCATGGCAGGTTGATGAACAAGCACATACTACTTCAGCCTCAGCTATAGCTGCCTTCAATTTCTGGGACTAGCAGCCTGGCACCTTCCACAGGCATGTTGTTTTCATAAAAAAACATTTAATGCTAGTCTCATTGCATAGCATACGTCTTTTCTACCTTTTTTAGGGTAGTTTTAGAGTTAATAGTATTTTGGTCTGATTAAGGATTACAGGATTTTGACCCCTCTGGGATCTTTGTCCTAGATTTCAGCCTTGGCAGGTGGAGCATTCTGTAACCAGTTGACATTTTAGTGGCTAGTTTGTGAGTCAAGTATCTTGGTTTATGTTTTCCTTTTTGGTTTGGATGAGCTTATACGGGTTTCTGAAGTATTTGGGAAAGTTGCATGAGCTTTGTGGTGCCACTGCACCTTCCTTGAGCCAAAGAAGTTGCTTTCCTCATTGAGAAATTGCACTTCAAAAGAAGTCAGGATGTTTTTTAAATTAGTGTTTCAGATGGCTTTAATTTCCAAATGTCTGCATCACTCAGAAAATCTGAATTTATCCTGGTTTGTGGTATTTCTGATTTATTTTTCCTATTTAGAGATATTTTTTTTTTTTCCTACATGTGTCCACTTTCTTCACACACAAAAACACACACACAAAAAAGAATTTGGAGTGACCTCTGGTCTTATTTCAGTTTGAGGAAAGAAATAAGAATGTAAAAAGATTCTGGATCTTAGCCATTACAATGAAAAACATCTGTTGAAGCCTTTGCAAGCATAAATTTATCTTACCATGGGCACGATTATTGATTAAAATTCAGATCCTTTTCTTTCTAATAAGTTGTTTCAGCTTCATAGTCTGAAAAAGGAAAGATAGAAGCCTGTTGCATGTTGTTGCCACTGTAAAGCACCAATGATCAAATTTTATTTTAGGCACTACTGATGGTGGTCCAGAAAGCTGGATGATCACACAATGCTGGCGCCTTTGCTCTCTTTCTCACTGTTAAATTACATCAAATAGTTTCCTACTGTTGTGTTTCCATGTAAGCAACCAAACAAAGTAGTGTGGACTTATGGTGGAGTCCCAGATCAGAGGAGTGGCTTCTGTGACTGTAAATGTGAAAGGCAATTTGAGGCAAATCTGTAAAACTACTATTCATATTTCAACAAATCTGTCATATCTGAAGAAATCAATGTCTCCAGAGTTGCAAGGACACCACATTCCTATGACCAAATTTACCTACGGCACTCTGGATATTAATGCGTATTACACAGTCTTGCTGGGATACCAATCTGTTTTGGGATCTGTGTTGGAGCCAGGACTTGCCCTTGCCTGAGTCATAACAACTTGCCCTTGCCTGAGTCATAACAATGCATCTGAAGAGTCAGAAGTGGTCAGACCTGGAAGGGTATCAGCCCCATCCTGGGCTGGGCTGGATGCCTGCCGAAAACACTTGCCACAGTGGTCTCCATGCTCTCCCACCCCAAAGAAATTTTGGTGAGGAAACAGGAAAACACTCTCTCAACAGACCCCATCACACAGTTTTCTTCAGTGTGGAATTTTCTATAACTGCACTGATGAAACTCCTCCTCATGATTTATTTTCTGGGACTTCTGTAGGTTTAACAAGGCAAGTGAACTATGGTGACGGTATGCTCTATACAGTTCTGAGTCTTCTACAGAAAGTCCTCTTTTCAAGCCCCTATGTTGTTTTTGTTTTGTTTTGGTTTAGTCCTTCAAACCCATATCTAATCTAAAGATATAAATCACTTTCCAAGATACAGTAAATTCAATGGGTGTGTTATACTGCCTCAAACAGTTAGCTAACAAATCTGGCCATGGACTTACTTAGCAATGTTTGATAGAAATTGTAAATGATGCCTGTTTTTATTGGAGTGAAGTAACATTTAAGCATAGGTAATAGAGATGATAAACTTGCAACTCTAGCAAACTGAAAAACACATGGGACACGTATGTGTGCCAATTCAAATACAGTTTTATTAAATGCACCTGATTTTAAGCTACCTTTTAGTATCCCATTTAGTAGTTTAATGAGAACCAGTTATAACATAGTTGGTTTTTTTCTGTGTTCAAAATTCAGCAAGCTACACAGCTGACATGCATATCCATTCATTTAGGCAGACAGCATCAGAAAGATACAATGAAAGGCTTTACTGTAAGTAAATACAGGACAACTAGGCAATCTTCTGAACCAGCACATCATTTATGCAGTCTGCTGAGAACATCTGAAGCAGAAGCTATCAGTGTTTTCTTGATACCTTTTAGCATAAAGACTGTATCATGAATTAAAGAGCTCAAGCTGTTGACTATAAGGACTCCAGCATTACTAGAGAATGGTACCTAGCAGTGTCCATTCTTACATTAACATCTGCAGCCATTGAAATGGCCACTTGCTCCTGAAGGCAGGGGAGCAGTCTATTATGGACATGTTACAGAGTCCTCTTTCAGCTGCTGTTTTGCTGAAGTGCCAGGTGCAAAAGATGTGCTCAGAAAGAGACTATAGAAGAGGGTAATGGTCACATCGATTACAAACTGATAATTGCTCACTCACTATTTCCTTGGTATTCAGCTGACTAGCTGTTTCAGCAATTATTTTCCTGTTCTTTATTTCTATTAATGGCATGCCCAATATTGGGGGCTGTTTCCCTCCTTTATAGCTCTAACTCGCTATTAAAATCCTGGAAGTGTAATGTATAGCATCAGCTCTAGTGTGTATGATTAATGTAATCACAAGTTTAGCTCTGGAAGAAATCCACCCTGTAGTTTATATTAGCTGTTAGATTACCTAAAATTCTCCCCTCTCCCTGTCCCAGTGCAAAGAACCAGTTACATGTTTTTCTTTTTGATTATTCTTATGGATTTGTCAAGTCTGGTGAAAAAGCTGACTGCCTGCCATTTTCCACATTCACAGTAACCTTGTAGTTTTGAGTTCTGTTTTCAGACACACAGGGATGATGAGGGTCACAGAGCACAAGTCTTTGTTAGCTTAACTCCTGCATCTGTGGCTGCTGTTTTATATAGGTTAGAATGCAACCATTCAAAAGCTATTCACAAAAGCCTGCAAGCATCTCTTTTTTCTTTTTTTTCTTTTTTGTTGTTGTTTTCTTCTTTTGTTTTGTTTTGCTTTGTTTTGTGGTTTCTTTGTTTGTTTATTTGTTTGGGTATTTTAATGACAATTCTTCATCCTTTCTCTCTTTTTTTTTTTTTTCCAGCTGAGATATTTTGAGGAGTGACATCCTTTGTGTGAAGTTATCAAATCTTTACTTTCTAAAGGTAGATAGGCAAATTACTACCACACAAGTTCTTTGGCTATCATTTCTTTTCTCAAGACAGGAATCTTGGCTTGTAGGAGGATTTCAAGAACACATGCANGATATTATGAGGAGTGACATCCTTTGTGTGAAGTTATCAAATCTTTACTTTCTAAAGGTAGATAGGCAAATTACTACCACACAAGTTCTTTGGCTATCATTTCTTTTCTCAAGACAGGAATCTTGGCTTGTAGGAGGATTTCAAGAACACATGCAAGTTGACTGTATTTTATTTAGGCTACAGAAATGTAGATTCTTTGGGGGTTTGTTTAGTTTGGGGCTCTTTATTGTTGTGTTGTTGGGGGTTTTTTAAGTTGTGGGGAATTGAATTCCATGGCAGCATATGCCAGTTACTAAAAGAGGCTAAAAGAAACAAAACCTGTGATTTCCTGTTCTCGAAGAAGAAGAAAGTGGACTATTTGAAGAGGCCAATTGTGGAAACTGGGATCAATATAGCATTAAAAATCAGTTTGGATAAAATGCCAGACGATGACAGATTATCATATGAATTAGATCTTTGCTAGAAGGAACAATTAACACAGCACCTGTTAGAAGCTCTCTGTTGTTATTTCGGTACAGCAAATCTCCTCTTATCAATGAACAAAAAACCTCAATAATATTGACTAAAATGAAAAAAATGCTGGCAGATTCCCTACTGTGGTAAAGAGTCGGGGAAAAGTATAACAGATAAAGTGCTACTAAAGCGTGGCAGGTTGCAGGTGGAGAGCTGGAGATGAAAGTGATCAAATTATTTTTAACAGTTTTCTCCAGAGTATCAGGCTCCTCACAGTTATCTGCAAAACTCGTGATATTCATGAGCCCAGAACAGTTTTCATGATAGCTGCAAGAAGGCTTTAAGAGTCAGTAGCTACATACTACCATGTAAAGCTTTGAGATAAGGATTAGATTCAGGCAGTGAATTGAGATACTAGAAAAATCCCCCCATCAACTGGAATAAAAAATTATTCCCTTCCACTCAGGTTAAGCAGAAATAAAAGGCAGGGGTCTCTGGGGTTATTGCTAGTGCTGTTGAAATTGGGAATGTTGAAGCTCAGGAGTACACAGTGTATAGTCTGGCCTCCCTCACTGCCAATGCATGCTAATTGTTTTATTTCTAATGTCAGAAACTCAAGGCTAGCAAATCTGGGGCAAGCTAATTGTTGAATCCCGTGTTTCAGTGTCATTCAGCCACAAACTTGGCATTTTTTTGAGCATTACCAAATCTACTCTGGCCTTATCAGAAAAAAGGATGAGTCTCCCCCAAGCAAAGTAGAAGCAGATCCCTTTTCCAGTGCAAGCAGTCTCAAATACCTGCTGGCTCTACAGGAAGGCATCTCCATGCCTTCCCAGGGAAATCTGCTTGCTGTTGGCTGAGAGAGTGTTACTTGCCCCTTCCATTTTGTAGTGCTGCTTTCTGGTGGCAGCTCACAAGCCTGGAAGAAACCAGCAGTACTTTATCATCCTTTCAATATGATGCTGTACAGAAACCCCAATATGCACTTCCCTGTGAGGAGGACAGTGCATACAGAAAATAAGTATAAATTTTCTGGTGGCTATTTCACCCAAATATAGGTCAGGGAGCACAGTCCTTACCTTGGAGCTGCTGTGCCGACGGAGCGGGGCTGTAGGAGGGAGCCTGTGCCGAGGAGCTGGGCTGCATGGCAATGGCACGGCCTGGCTGCAGCATTGTGTGAGTGCCCTAATTGGGAATGCCAGGTCTCATCCATCCAGCAAAGCGTGCTGAAAGCACAGTCGCCTGCCCAGGCTCAGCACTGTCCTACCCCCTTCCTGGCTGAGAAATGAACTGTAATCACAGCCAGACAATATAGGAGACTACTTGTGGTGAGTACTGCATAGGGCAATATGTGGGAAGGGTTTTAAGCCCCTTGTTGCAGTTGCAGCTGGTGCATCAGACGTTGTTCTGTGTACTCTATCTTTCCCGAACTTTTAACCTCATCCTACCTCTAGCCATGCTCAAAATGACAGCAACTGAAAAGTTGGGGGTGGGGGAATGCTTTCCATTCCTTTCTCTGTCTAAATATGCAAATATACAAACATACTTAAGCTGGCCATAGGACTTGATACTGCTTTCTCTCCTGCTGAGTGACTCCATCTTCCTGGCCAATGTAGTGGTCCCCATGAGTAAACAGAAGGTTATTTTGAGGTATGGTACTTTATTGTAGGACAGATGCCAGAAGAAAGCAGGAAAGCACTTAGGCAGTTTTAATGGACAATGGTTTTACTGATGCTCTCAACTTTGAGCTAACATATGGGGTATTATGAGCTGTCATCCAATTGTATGTACTCACATTTCCCCAAAAGAAAACACTTTAAGAACTATAACCTCTTAATGTTACTGGAGAAGGCTATTCACTTTCCAGTTCATTTTATGCTGATGTGTGGATATTAAAAATGAAAAGCCAAAAATAGTTTTTAAATTTGCCAGCGATATCCACATGAATGCATATCTGTCAGTGCTACCCACTTAGTCTGTGGTTCCCCTGTGTAACTCAACAGAGGGTCAGAGCTATTCTGACAGCTCCACAATGGGAGTAAGATGTGGTGACAGGCAGTGCTGAAGAGACGAAGATGTCAACAGGATCTCCAAATATCCAAGAGCCTTGAAAACCAGAACTCTGAGCTGCAGAAAGGTAGTAAGTTTGTCTAACATAGGAAAGGCAATCTTCCGTTAAATGAGTCCTTTAGGCAGAATCAAAGGATACCTGGAGATACTGGGGTACCTAAGCATTTATGCGTCCTGGACTGCCAGGCTGCCCAAATACCACTGAAGTCACTTTGCAGCTGACTATAAAAGTTTAACTGATTGTTTTTTTGCAACTGAGAGTTAAGTGGCAATCTTTTTATGCTTCTATAACAAGTCCCATTAGAAAAGAATTCCAATGATTTTCTGGTAGTAACTACTGATGGCACTACATGGTTCATTTTAAGTGGAATAAAATTATTTCATTTAGTTCACTACTTTTTTTCCCAAAGTATCACATAGCTTGCAAGGAAGACAGCAAAGAGGATAATAATTCTTGTTTTATATTTTGCAAGAGCAGGGGTAACTGGCTTAGGGTTAAGTTTGGAGTTTATGAATATATATTCCTTGTAATCTGATAGCTATACTTTTGCCATCTGCACTTGTGCAGTTAAATGTATAATTAGAATTTTAGGTGATACAAGCTTAGATTTCCACACACTTGGTTAATCACTTAACTGTGCACTGGCTTCCCAAATGGTGTTCAGCAATAACGGATGTTCAACAGTGTGGATGCCCCATCCCCAAAAGTGTTCAAGGATAGGGCTGGATGGGGCTTTGAGCAACCTGGTCTGGTGGAATGTGTCCATGCCCATGGCATGGGATTGGAACTAGAAAAATCTTTAAGGTGCCTTCCAACCTATACCATTCTGTGATTCTATGATGGGGGTAATTTTGAATTTTCAGACTTAAAGATGGGAGGTAATGACAAATTCATCAGATGCCATGTGATGCCTGTGAATCTGTTAGCTGCCTCTAATACTGGCAACTGGCAACTAACAGAAAAGCAGCTAGAAAGTCTTGGCATGTTGAGGAAACTTAGAAAGGAAGGTTGACATAATCACTCTCATGTGCACATTTAAAAATCTATGATCTTTTGCCTAGATACCGTTATTACTTCACGGAGCCACTGTGAAATACTGAATAACTCTAGAGGGAACACTCTGGAGGAAAATAAATAAATAAATAAATAACACCAAAAAAGAGAATTTTTGTTGCTTCCTGGACACTCAGATGGTAGCTGCAGTTAACAACTCCTTGTTGAAACTGAGACCTTGTCTTGGTCAATGAACTGAAGCATAAGATTTGTGAAATCCAGAGGGGACAGGATTCTGTTGTAGTTGTTGCATCTGATGGAGATAGACCTGAAGGCATGGAGTAAGATGTAAAATTTCTCAGTACTACCAAGGTCCTGCTCCCCCTCAACTCCCCAGGCTGACAGGAAAGGCGGCAAAAGCATGGGCAATTCTCTTCTGGTTTTTGTGAGTTAAATCTCTCAGATAATGGACTCTGCCACAAGGCAAGTGTGAGAGGAAGGCATGAGATGGAGAAGAGGCAGAGTGACAGACAGTGGAGGGTGCAGAGTGAAGGAGAGCAAGCAGGAGGTGATGCCAGCTTAGCACATAAAACTACAGCAAGAGCATGTGCTGGAGGCAGAGAAATGCCACCACAAAATGCTCTGCCCAGCTTCATTGACCTAAGAAAGAGGTATCTTAGAGAATCTGCCATGGTGTTGGGAACACATATACTTTAATAATAACATCTCTTTAAAAAAAAAAAAAAAAAAAAAAAAAAAAAAAACCAAAAAGAAAAAAAAAAAAATTTTAATTGGGGAAAAAAAAAAAGTTTGGTTTGTTTTTTCAAAAAAGATGTTAGTTTTT
>NDXB01017981.1:175791-194724 GCA_002631895.1 Agapornis roseicollis
TTTTTTTTTTTTTAAAAAAAAAGGTCAAACTCCCCTATGTAGAAGTTACCAAAGCAGTTGAAACCTCATAAAATTCCCTGACAATGGCTTCAGCCAGAATTATGATAATCTAAGAAACTTCAGGATTCAATTTACATCCCCAATTATAATCTAAAATTGTATGTGACCCATATCTTGTAAATGACACCTTAATTTGAGAACTTCTAAGTGCTTTGAATACTTGATCATTTAATCTAAATCTTCTTTTAACTTCTTTTAAATGCCTTCCTTCCTTAAAAAAAAAAAAAATATTTCAAAGAGCTAGTCCTTTGTCAGCAATTAATAGCTCAATTCTGCTGTGCACACACAGGCAAAATACTCACTGAGGCTAGTGTCTAAATCCAGTGAGTTCCTTTTCACTGGGATTGCTATCCCGGAAGGTATATGGCTTAAATTAAATTGCTACAACAGTTAGATTCAGGGGCCTGGGGGACTGGTAGGGTTTTTAGCTGGGTGGGTCCATCAAAACTGTATGGTCTGCTATGCTTAAGAAAACCAGGGTAGATGTGGAAGAAAACTGGTGGCAAGGAAGAAAGCTTGTGTGCCATGGTGGTGAAGCAGAGGCAATGCAAAGATGGCCCTGGACTTAGACTTCCAGAGAGCTTCACATCGTGCTCAAACAACTACATGCACTATATATACATTTTGTGTTGGACTGAAGCTATATTGAAATGTTCATTAAAAGATTACTGCAGTTCCAGCAAGGCAAGTGTTTCCATTTGCTTAGCAAACAACAATAAGGGACTGCATCCTCCAGCCAGCTTGTAGCCCTGGAGACTGACAGGTTATCACCCCTCTAACTGAGGGTTACCAAGAGGTGCTGGAAAGGCAAGATGTTCAGCATTTTCTCCCCAGCTGTACTCCACCATCACAAATGTCTTGCAGAGAGCTGGATACAGCTAGGATTGTAATGCCTTCAGCAGGAAGAATTTAACTGTAACCTGCTAAGATGCTAGGATTGCTTGTAGCTTTCTACTCTCCATGTCTGCTGGAAATAGCCTCTTCAACATATTAACCTAAGAACACAATGAAACTGTGCTTTCCCTAGTACATGGGACTGTGAGCTGGGCAGAGAATGAATGGACCAAGCACAGTTTCTCCCTGCAGGGTGCTGGCCAAGGCAGCTGTCTGTGCTGCGAGTTCTCTGCCTTCATCCTGGAAACTCCTGAACAGAGGAGGCAGTTCCAACTCTCCTTCAGGGCTGTAACTCCTAAGTAGATTTCCATGCAGGTCTTTGCTTAAGTAACTTTGGATTTCAAGTGCATTTCATGCAGCTTACGAGTACAGATATTCACCTCCATGGTAAGCAATTGCCATTTTACACCACAGAAAGCAATTTATACAGACAATCAGTTCAACTATCAGATAAAAACAGGTGATATCATCTAAATGTCATCTAAACATTACAATAGTCATTTACCTCATCTTCCTTCTATAGATTACAACATTTTTCTGAAAAGAAATATTTTATATGTACTAGGATGTGACACTAATGCAAATGTGCACATTCTTTTTCATATATCCTATGTAATACATGTCTTTATCTTTGAAAACTTGTGCTTATTGCATAACTCTTTATAAGTGACTCCATTTGAAAGCACTGCTTTCATAAAGACTACATCCTAGTTTAAGTTCGTCTTTAATGTTCAAATTAAAGGACAATTTGGGGAAGACAGTAGACACTTGCAGTCAGCTAGATTAACCAGGATCTTAATTGTAAATCACCTTTGGAGTCAGCAATATTTTCTGCTCGACAGCAGAAAACTTTGAGGAAGCTTTTCCACAGTAGCAGCAAAATCAGCTGTAAATTACTACAACAGGTACTTTGGAAGTCATATTATTTTGTGATCGTCTTTCTGGCTATTCTTTGAGGGTTGTTTGTTCATTTGAACTGATCATGATGATGCTTTTATTAAAGTTAACTATGGACTGAGGCTTGTGCTGCACAATAGAGAATTACTCTACTTTATTGCTCTGAGGAAACATCTGACCCCTATCCCACTTCATTAATGGTTTCCTGAGTTTGAGCACAAGTTTTTCAGGCATGCAGATGACTGTCATTCCCTTGTTAAGATATTGACATGACTATCCCTGGAGGAGCAAGGAAAAGCTTAAACATCAAAATGAGGCTTGGGGCTGAAAGTTCTTGTCTTGTTCATTTATTTGCTTGTGGTGTGGTATAAGGGAGATTTAATGGATACTGCAACCCAGAGACTGCATATAAATCTGAGTAGTCACATACAGAGAAATATACTTTTAGTATGAGCTTGCTGTTGGATCAGAGGTTAAAGATAAACATTATTCATTGGCGGCAAAAATATCTGCCTCTACTTAAGAAAACATATGCATGTACTATCATACTTAATAGGTCAAAGAACTAAATTCTCTGTGTAGATCCCTAGTTATTTTTGCACCTGCCATAATGCTTCTGGATGTCCTCTTATACCCTACCACAGGCCCTGTTCTGTTCTCAACCCTCACTGCTCATGTTGCCCTAAAACTATTACAGGAAAACTCTTTTCACCTTCCAAAGACCTCTGGTTAAAAAAAATTAATAAAGATATAAAGAAAGAAATAAAGAAATTCATGAGACCTTTCTAGATTTTTCCAATCCAAAGTGAACTAACAATACTGTGTATCACATTCTTCCAAGCTTCCTGTGATCTGAATGCAGTAAAAAGTAGAAGAATAAAGCAGAGTCTAGGACTGGCTAAAGCAAGCCTCACAAAAGGGGCTACTTGTGTTCTTTGTGGTAAGAGGAGATGGCATTTTCTTAGTAGTGAGTTCCAGTGGAGCATCACTTCAGCTGAGAAAACTCTACCATTTCATCTCCAGCTCTGCTCCCAGTTCTGCTGGGGAGCTGAGGAGCTTTCTTCCTTGTGGATTCCTGATGCAAAATTGGCCTCTCCTTTCTTAGTCTTATGTGGTAACAAACTAAACATATAGAGTTTTTTCTGACCCCTAATTTACTTGTTCAGCCTATTCTGTATGTAAATGTCCTTTTCAAAAATGCCACCTCCCAGACACCTGATTTTTACTATAATTAGTAATAATTGCAGGTGAGTGTTTTAAACTTGGTGGTTTTGACTATTACTTGCTCTGTGTGATCAGCTTGAACGGCTACAAAGGGTCTGGAGTTTATGGAAACACGTTTCTCCTTTTGAAAGATCTAAAACTTATTAACATATAGCATCACCAAAACAGTTATCTCCAGTACTGACAACAGCAAAGAAAAAGTCACATAATGAAAGACTAGGGAAGAGGGCAAATTTTTGGAGATACATATATATCTCAGGGTAAGTAATAGTTCCTATTCAAAGATCCCATGGCACTTTTTATATTCACTGAGACCTTTTTTTAAGCCTGCATGTGAATAACCCAAACACAGTAATCATGGATGCGTGTAATTTTTTTCCCCTCCTCCTGCTTGATCCCAAATTTAAATCATAATGCTGAACTTGTGACGTCACTCTCAATCATTTCCACATGGTTTCACTTGTAGGATCAAAAAGAAGGTGAAGCTCTCTTGTGTCAGCAGAAAGCTGATTTGGGGGATGGCAAGATAATTCAATGAAATTCCTATTAATGACAGAAATACTTCAAAGAAGCCTGCAGGTAAAGTACTACTCTTTTTCAGTAAACATTTGTTCTGCCTCAAATTTACCATGTTGGTAGAGGTTCAGTTTTAAAGGGGGCTGTGCTCATGAGGAGATCCCAAGTCTTCAGATGCTCCCAGTTCCTTTGGAAAATCTTTCCTGAATTTAAAACCCACAGGTGAAGTCCAGAAAATAAACCTCAGTGGCAAACAGGCTAAGATAACAGCACGTTGGGTTGCCCAGCTTCATATTTCTATTTTCTCTGGTACGTTAGTTTTCTAAAGGTGGCATTTTGGCTCTGATCGAATGGAAGGGCAAAGGTTACTGAATGTCAGGCTGTGGCTGCTGGAAAAGAGAACAACCACTACAATGGTGGGGAAAGGCAGGCCACCAGCACTAAGCACAGAGAGATGTGGGAAACTGGCAAGTAGGAAGAGGATGTCATATTCTGAGAAACCAGGAAATGAGCTCTGTGTTCAAGCATGTCTATTTATGGTGTAAGAATTGCAAATATCACAGGAGATATTTGATACTGAAATGGGGAAAAATGTGCCAGGCCTTTCAGTTTTAAGCCTTTGTCTTCGCATGGGTTGCTTTTGTTCACGGAAATAACAATGGAAAAGAAGGCATTTGGGGAAAAAAAAAAAATAATAATGCTTCTGCTACAGCACCATAGCATTTTTCAAACTATTTTTCCCGTGCCCCTCTCCCAAGTGAACTCTACTATCTGTGACCCTTGTCTCTTCCCCCTTTCCTCCCCAACTCATCCAGCGGTCAAGATTAAAGCTGCTCATCTCAGCTTTCAGCCCTGCCAGTATCTCTGGTACCCCCCCTTCTTTCCCAGAGGGTGAGTCCTAGTTTAGGAACTGCTGTTTCCACTGGGTTTCAGTTCCTGGCAACCTATCTGTAAAATACTTTGACCAAAAGGGAGCTGTTCCCCAGAGACTGTGATGCTAATTCTGCTGTGTGGTGCTAGTGTGAATTCAGAGTAAATCTCCTGGCCGCACACTAGCGTTGTCCTGCTGGGCTTGTCCCTATATGTGTAAGATGACAAAACCTCTACAGTGCATTTTTTAAATGTAACACCTCACTCACTCTTCTGCCCCTGAGGTTAGCTGCACTGTTTTGTTAGCAGAATGTCTCTGTGCTCATTTCTGTTCTGCTGCAGCCCAAAAACATTCTCCCTCTTCTCCTAGGAGCCTTTATTAATTCATATACTTTTCCTGTAAGTTTCATTAGTTCTGTGTTTTAAAGAAGAAAGCAGGTGTTACTGGGGCAGGAGGGTGTGAGGGGGAGCACAGTTTTCACTGCTCTTTCTGGAAATGCACAGGCATAGACTGTGTAACTCTTCTATGCCAGGGTCTTTCTCAGAGCTAGTTTTCATCCCCTCTTTTCATTTACACTGATGGCTTACCAGAGCCACTGACTCAGTCAGCTGAGTGAGTGGCTACACATCTCCTGGGAGCCATTTGCTCATCCCTTACAAGGTGGAGGCAATAGCAATGCTCAGCCCTATTTGTTTATCTATCCAAATATAGATTTTAAAGGCTCATTATAGTAATTTGATTTCAAAACATCTTGGCCCCAGAATACCAGGTAATTAAAATAAATTTTATGGAATTTCTGCTCTTTTGTTCAAAGGTTTCTGAGTTACTCAAACATCTCTCTAAAGCAGTATATCCCTCTCCCAGTGTCTGTTTATTATTTCGGGACTACAGCATATGCATCTAAACCAAGGAAAACAGTTGTAAGATGCTTTGGAGAGAGTATCGAAGTGAAGGGAAATGATTAGAAGTTGTGATCTCTCTCAGTGGTAACAGTGGACATAAGGCACTTGCCTGGCCCACACTTACTGATCCTGAGGGGAGTATGACAGGCACCCCATTCCTCACACCACCCAATGTCTGAGATCTTTTTATTTCCCCTGCCATGCACTTAAGGTGCATGCTAGGTGTCATTGTGGCCTGTGCTGTCTAGGGTACCTCGCATGCTTGCTCTCTGTGACAGTAGGTGAATTAGGATTGTAAAGTTTTTTTCCCAAAACCCAAGACTTGATGCCAGTCACCAGGCATAAGTCTCTCATGAACAAAATACGTTGTGGTTCCCAGCTCTGTGCACATGAGAGGTTTTTGAGCCTCTCTCTCCCACAGTAATATTTGCTGTGAGAGGCGGCCCATGCTGGCTGTGTGCAGGCTGCTGCCATGTGCCAGAGCCACTGGATCTTCCCGGCAGAGGATGAGAAGTGGCTCTGCAGGGACCGTGGAGAAGATGTCCATCACAGCTCCTGTCAGGCCAGCACTTGAACTTGTGTGAGATGTAGGTGATTGCTAAACTTGTTCCTGAGACTGCTTGCAATATGAAAAAAGACAGTGACAGAACTGCATGGAAATACAATCTGATGTAAAACCACAGTGGTTTTCTACTTTTCAGAAAGGTTTTGTAATGTGTTTGAATTGGCCACCTGGTTATTTTTGGCTGTGATTGCTAATCCTTCAACGCCCTTAGCTGGTGTCCTTGGGACTCTAAACTAGTGAATGTTTTTAGAATATTTTTATTTTCAATTATGCAATGGATATATCACCAGATACATTAAATGTCAGTATGATTAAAATGCCTCATCTCCTCACAGAAATTTAAATGATTTGAACCACTGTTAGAATTCAGCTTTAAGAACTAGGAGAGTAAAAAGCCAGGTAAACTTAGAGGGCAGCAACTTTTCCAAAAGGCTTTTTCACTTGCCTGAAACACTGAGATGGGTTTTTTTTGCAGAGGCAAGTGCTATGCAGATATGAGGGAATGTCTTCTGTATTCATATAACTGGGGTTCCCCATGGGTGGGGTTTGGGGCCAGCAGAGAGTTTCTAAGTAGCTGAAGGGAGTATGACAGCAAAGCAGTGGTAAGCCCTGACCTGACACTGGGGGCAATTGAGAGACCACATGGGTGTGTTTAGGAAGAGTCCAGATATCCAGATCTTACCTGAGGTTTAATTCAGGATGGGAAGCACTCTCAGCAGTGTCTGCTGCTTTGGCAAAATGATTAGATTCAAATTCCAATGAAACAGTATTGAGGAAACATGCTATATGAAGGGTCCTAGGTCTATTTCTACTTGTGGAAATAGCAATCTCAGGAAATACAATCTTTGTGTAAAAAAGATGAAATGACTTAACCAATACATATGTGCATAAAGGAGTTACTTCTGTCAACCCGTATATTCATTTTCTCCATATTTTTCAACATATTCCTGACTTTTCACCAATCAGTATGTAGTGGAACTTATATCTTGATCAAATAACTATTGAGCTATACTAATTAAACATTTTTAATTTGCCTTGGTGAGGTTCAAATTTAGGCCTGGGTTTCTCAAAAGTATTATTGATGTTGTTTACCTTTAATATGCACTGTATTGTACAATCTGCATCAGAACACTTTCAGGGAATTTTTGTGGTCTAAACAAATGTGTTTGTGATTATTAATATTCAAAATATAAAAAGATGCTCTATTCTTTTTGCAGTATTTTTTTTATTCTTTTGAGAAACTTATTGAAATTTTAGTGTCACAAAGGGCTTTCAATTATATAGGTGACAGTTCTCCTTGGAAATGTGCAGATAGGGGGCCTGTGAAGAGTGTCTGGGTTATTATAATGAACTGCTGGATGTATATCCAGCAGCTAAGAGTTAGTGCATCAAAACATAAGTGCAGAAAATGATATCACCCAAAGGTACTACTGGTACTGCAATACTAAGAACTGGATACTGCAACCATATTTATTTCCTGGTTTCCAGTCTCCCCCTGTTAAAACTGCTCATTAACTATTCTGTAGAATGCTGTGAAGGAGACCAGGCTGGGGTGGAGGGATACAATGAATTCTTACCGAGTTTTCAATTAAACCCCACAATCTGTTCAGTTTCTGATAATCTCTAAATTCTTTTGAAGAAATGATCATTATAACTGTGTTTAATCTGTTTTCAAAACAGACTGTGAAATAGCCATTGTGTATGCACCTTCTGTTTTTATAACTTCTGTGCTTTGATATTGTAATTGATGCAAGTGGGTGCAATTAAATCTTTATTTGGAAACTTACAGCAAGGCTAGTCATTCAGAAAAAAAGCCACCAATGTGCTTTGACTCTAGATTCTCACACATATTTGCACTTACAATCAGAGCTTTTGTTCTGTTAAACTAACAAGGGCTATTTAGCATAAGAAAAGAGTTAACACAAGCTGCCTTAGGTTGTGCTAATTTCAGGGATAACACTGGAATGAGAAAAAATCCACAGGAAACTATGCTGTACCAATAAAAATTACTAACTTCTATTTTATTAAGTAACTCACCACAAGTGGAAAGGTTTATTGTTAAAAATATGCCAATGATTACTGTCATTCAGTGGTCAAATACCTCTCTGGATTTTCTTAAGAAAGAATAGGAGAGCAGATCAGACCTTTAGCTGAAACTGCAGCTAAAATAGTCAACAAACTTCACTGCTTTTACTTGTTGGGCTTTTACATCAGCATATGAGACAGGCAGGGTTCAATATCTGCAATCATCTCTAATGCATAGTTTGTTAGTATGTCTTTATTATTACTGCTGTGACACAGCTATTGATCAGCTGTCACATTACTATGTGTGTTTCAGGTACTGCTGTCTTAAAACTTAGCTGTGGATTCGTGTGAAAAGGTATTTTGTAGAAGGGTAAATATTATTTGTTTCAGTGAGATTATCAATCTGCTTGGTCCCATAGCAGGGCAAGGCTGTAAAAGCACAAAGTTTGGTACAGGCTGTCAGCTGCTTCTGAAAAAACTACACATCGAAAGTTTTTTCTTTTGCTGGGGCTCTCAACTAAAAGGGAAAATCTTAAATGCAGTAAAATCTGGTGTGTGTATGTATGTATTTATATATTTACACATATATATATAAATTATTTTTCTTCTCAGAAAGTTCAAGTAGACCACCTATGAAACAAAGTGTGCTAGCACATAATGTGATAGCACGTAATAGTCAGGTTTAGAAACCCTTACAGCAGGTTTAAAAAACTCTGTATTCATTTATCTGGAAAATACATCCAGGCCTTCTTGAGACCCAAAGATTACTTCAAAAGGGCACTCTTTGGCAGAATATATATCCAGCACAAGCCAAGGCTATTTATGGAGTTCCCATGTCAAGCTATCTTCCTGACAGGAAAGGTCAGCCTCCTGATGTCTCTCAAACAAATATGACACACTAACCTCAGTCTAAGACTACTAGTATGAGGAAATCAAACTCGGCTCCACTGAAAACTTCTTTATTGTTAATGAAACTGGTTCAAATAGAACCTGAGCTAATGCCTAGAAAAAGTGCTTGTTTCTGATGATTGGCTCTTGAGGTAATTCAACATTTCAGTGACAGGTAGTCCCTGTAGTGGGACAATTGCCCCTTAATAGAGCACTTTCTATCCCTCATGCCATCCTTCAGCAAGTGATACTTGTAGAGCTTCTCCAGTCTGACTTACCTGGAGTTTGTTTGAGTTCCAAAAGTTGATTTTAAGATCAGCTTAACACCATTTGAGATGAGACTAGCTTTGAGAGGAAATGTATTTTCTTCCATCTCTTCCTTGGCTGTACATTTCAGTGCCTTTTCTTGTGTCAGCACTAGCATTTTTATAGCTTTATGGTCTAATTCAATGTCACTGAAATTTAGGCATTAAAAAAAAAAAAAAAGAAAAAGAAAGTGGTTAGCTAATGTTTATGTAAAGGAGTCAGCAGGAACTAGAACCCAGAGGAGCAGAGCAAGGGAAAAGGATGGATTGTTGCTTCCAGTGTGTTTTGCAAGATACGAACCTGCCCTCTGAAGCTGCATCACCTGCAGCTGAAAAGCAGCTCTCAGCTGCCTCGGTGGAGCTGGGTGTTGGACTGCATGTCAGACCACAGACCTTACTACAATTCTTTTGCAAATTCTGATTTTTCAGTGTAAAAGTGACTCTCCGATAGCATTCAATTTGAGGAAAGTGTTAGAAAGGCCTTAGGTTTATTAAAGTGTGGAATGAACACAAATTTCAATACTAGTTGCAAAATGGCATTTCTATCTTTTTAGAACAATGTGTACAGCCTTTGGTGGAGAATGAGCCAACTATAAAAAATGCTCAGAATTTCCTAGGACCATACAGAAGTAAAACATGGCTCTGCCTCCTATACAAATCTAAGTAATGAGGTTCCACCTTCCCACTCATCGATACCATAATGAAGGAAAAGGAAAATATTTCTCCCTCCCTTCAACTAAATGTGGAATTCAAATAAAAACAAAATAAACCAGCCAGGCAAATATTACAACTTCCTGCTTCATTTTTTTGTTTTAACTCTGCTTCACTGACACAAGTTTGGAAAAGATTCCGTGCCCTAAATTACCACTGAGAGTAAATAGTAATTATATTTGCTATGAGAGGAGGTTTTGGGTAAGTGTCAACCTAAGGACAGCAGATGAGACTGTGTTGGGACTTTCCCTCTTCTACTGTAGTAGATTTTGTTTGGAAGGAGAGGACAGGAGAGGGAGAGCCCACAGTAACACAAGGAGCAGCAAATGCTTTTCCAGCCAGACTTCCATTTGCCCCTCTCAGTCCTGCCCCTTTCCTCTCTCCTGTGTCCCATCCCCTTTATAGTGGTCACAGCCTGGAAAGTGCCAAGGGACTACCTAAATAGAGACAGGGCACATGACTGTTGTGTTAAATGGCAGTGGAGGAGAGCTGTGGGTACTGATAGAGAATGGAGGAAGCCATGAAAATAGGGAACAAGATCTTCCTGTGCCACAGAGTTGAAGAGAAAGTACAGAGAGGGCAGACTGTCAGAAGGGTCAGGAGTCTCTTTTTTTACCCACAGCTTTACAGAAATGCCACAGACAGCAGGCTCTGCAGCCCAGTGTCTGTTTTTTCAGACTGTCCTTTGTGAAAACTTCCCTGAAATGCTTCGAACACCCTTGTTAACACCCCTTTCCTGCAACTGTTCCCTAAAATTTTTCCCTAAGCCCTGCAAATGCTTACCCTTTCTTTGAAAACAACCTAGCTCCTTGCTGCCCAGCTTGAATGTCCTCAGCCTCTTTTGCTTTCCTGAAATTTTACTAATACTTTCTTGTTCTTCAAAATAGTGTGGGTTTTTTTCTGTCCTTTATCTTTTCCTATCTTTTTGCCACTACTACGATGCTAAATTTCACCTATCCTTTCTTCATCCTTGGGACCACAGAGTTACATCCAGTCAATACAGCCAGTCTGCTGCTCAGTAAGCCTCTCAGATGGCATCACTCACACCTGCTTAAACTAGCTCTGCTTGGAAAAAAATGATATCTCTATTTTCTTCATCACTCAAGACCCCCACCAACCTTGATGAAGGACCTGCACTTGTTCCTGGGACTTTTGTACATCTAGAGGGATTGTTCTGACCTGCAAACTAATCATGATGTCTTCCAGTAGCTCTCCACCCTATGACCGTCTCTTGACGGTCTTCAATATCACATTTCAGTTTGTACTCCATCCTCACATTTTGAATTTACTCTAAGAGAGTTTTGTTTTTTTTTTTTACTGACACAAGATGTGAGCCATGGTTGTTTTCAGGAGGTGAACTAGAGGTTTCAGCAGTAGAATGAGAACATTCTGAGCTTTTGTCACCTAGAAAGGGAATGACAAGTGGTTTGGGTCAGTGGGATAAGCATATTAACTTTATTTCTTTTTTTTTCTTGAAGTAGCTGGCTACATTTGAATTGTTATCTAAAGATCACCTTTATAAACATACATTTTAATGCTGTTCGTGTTTGGTTTGCAATCTATGATATCCTTACTTTAGGCCCAGCAACAAGAACTTAGATGTAGAATTGTATATATACAATCCTATGCATACATGTATTTTTATATGCATATATACTTGATTCAGCATGCAAATATTATCTAGACATGTCTACACATACTTTTTTAGGGATGGACATTGGCATTTAAGTCATTCCTATGTGTAGAAGGTAGTAGTGGCACCCGAGACAGTGTTAGGAAGACTTGGTTCCAGCAAATGCATTTTCCTATGCAGTGAATAATGGCTTATCATTCCTTTGGAGACACAGGACTGTTGCATGACTTTAGTATATGCTTACCTTAGGTGTTATGACTAGGTCAAGATTTATGATTCAAAGAGCCTTGAGTGAGTCTACCAGCTATTACAGCTGCATTAGCCTACCTGTTTATTTGTAGGTACTTAAGTTAGGTGCCAATTTCCTTGAGGTTAATTGTCTTAGCAGGTGCAACTCTGAAGTTAATTATATACAAGAGGTAACCTAATCATATTGGCTTGTTTTCTCAGTTAAAACAGAAGAGAGACTGAAAGGACTTTGCTACCATATAAAAGTTGCTATGTAGAGGTATAGCTGCTCCTGCAATGTGTCTGGTCTTTCTGCTCCCAAATATTCTCATCATTATGTCTGAGATTAGATCACAAAAGGGTTAAATGAAATATTTTCCTCAAGTGTTATGGGATTTGCTGATGCTTTCTCATTAAAAAAAATAGAAGGACTACAGGGGCTGTTGTTTCCTTGACTCTAGGAAAAAAATGAATCTGTATGTTATACTATGTGTATTCCCACGCTCTGCCCAGAACAACATCAAGAACATAGTTGTTTTTTTAGGCAAGTGATACCTTGATTATATGCAATATTAGAGTCATACTCAAGGGGGGAGATGTAAGACTGAACCTCTATAATGACAGTTACACTGATCTTGGTGAGTTTAACCTTTATTCTTTGTTATTGAAGATTTTTCAGGCTGAAAGTTTTGAGTAAGGGCAAAGATGAGAATTATGTAAAAGGGAAGGACTTAAAGGTGATCATTGGTCATCAGTTTGCTCATAATTAACATTAAGAGCTATGAGACATTCTGGCTTCTAAATTGTTGGCATTTTTTCAATTTTTGTTAACTATTGGATGGTTTACCTCAATTTTTTCCAGTAATGAAATTGAACTCTGTCCAAAATTGTGAAGTCAGCAGAAGTTCTGAGAGCACATTGCTAACTGAGTTCTCACACTTTAAAGTGTTGCAGACTTCATATATACTCTCCCCTTAGTGCTTTCCATGCTGCTGAGCACAGGATCACCTACCTTGTGCTGACTGCTTAAGTCTGTTGATTTTCCTGCCTTTATTTGCCCCTATTTTCCAACTGTTGAGCTCTTCCCAGACTCACCGATCACTTGTTTACTGTGCTGGAGCTGGAACTCTTGGCCAACTGGCAGCTCAGAAGGGAAGAACCACAGCTTCTCAGTGTGTTAAATCATCATAGTAGGTTCTAGCTTGGAAAAACTCTTTCTGGCTTTGTTTTTTTATTCTTTTTTCCCTAAGCATGACATGACAAATATGCAAGGTTTCATTTGCTGGGATTTTTTCTTCTTCTTTTTTATTTTTGGGTACTTAAAAAAGAATTTAGCAATGATAAATCTAATATCTCTCCTGATGATTGAGATGTAAGTAAGTAAGAAACTTGTGAGACAAATAAGAAGCTTGTCTTTTTTTGATTATCACAGTGGCCTTCGTTGGTAGTGAATTTCTATGTAATCACAAATAAGGGAGCTACCTTAGGGGAAAAAGTAACTGAGGAGAATCAGTATTTTAGGAGGGAATGGAAGGGAAGCAACACAAATTTGAGACTGAGGGTCATTGCAACCACTAATCTTCTCCTGGGGCAAGTGATGGAGATGACAACAATCGACAAATTTTAAAGTCCTGTGATGAACTAAGTCAATTACACACTTTTGTCTATCTCTCCTGCACTCTATCCTCTGCTCTGATTATCCCTCAGGGGAACCATTTTTAGCATTGCAGATGTGAGTTAAATTGTAGTTGGGGATAACTTCCACACCATCCAGTTCCACTGCTGGGAAGATGGAGAAGAACAGGAGAGCTTCTTTTAAAAACCAAAGAAGGTTGACTTTGCCATCCCACAACAGCTATGCACAGGAAGGTAATTGTGAGTCTGGAACTGTACCCTTAATGTATTTATAAAGTAATTGTTTTGTACCTAGCGTATGTATGAATTCATACAGAGAGAGTATGTGTATATGCTGATATACATACCCCAGAAAATATGGAAATTGCTCTGGGATACCTGAACTAGAATCCATGCTTCTAGGATACAGAATTCTGCATTTTCCAGTACTTGCACTGTATGTAGCTCACTGAATCTTGTGGCTTTTTTTGCACATTAACCTTGTATTTTTATACAGTATAATCATTGTTGGAATATTATGTTCAAATGAATAGGTTCAACAAGCACAGTAGTAGCAGTTCTACTCCATTTGGTTGCATGTCCTATAAATATATTTTTCTTCTTCCTCTGCCCAGATTTTAGAAGTGTTGGTCTTTAACTATGCTATTTTAAAGCTCTCCAAGTTTGGTAGGTGCACCCTGAGAGCCCAATGAAGCAATTCAGAACACTGAAGTGAAGAAATGCTTGACTCCTGAATCTTGCTTGGCCTTGGGCAAGAGCTTTCAGCATGGGTGAATGCACAGAATTCACAGAATGGTTGAATCTCTTTTAAAAGCAAAGGGAATGGTTTTTAAGGACTATGTGTCTGTGGAATTCAGGTGATTCCAGGTTAGGAAACAGAGCAGTTTCACACAGAATACAGTTTGGGATTTAGCACACAAATTTTACACAAGTCCATGTCTGACTTTGCAATGCTTACATATGGAGAAAAATAAAATTAACTGCTGGCTTCACTAGCAGCTACTGTATATGCAATACTCTTGATCAGATCATTTTTACTTAGGTTCCTGAACACAGATTTATGAGCCAACCTTTAAAAACCTTGGCTGAAGTTCTTAAAAGGAATCAATTTCTCTTATACTTCCCCTGATGTGGCCCAAAACCTACCAATGGCTAAATTCTTTAGGAAAGAAAGAAAAGCTGTACCACACTAAATCATGGGTATACTAGGCTTGGCACTCTTCAGTAGTGGAAAATAGTAGATGATTGGGGTAAAGTGTAAGAATAGAAGCACAGAATTATATCTGTCCAGGCAGTTCAGGGATTCCCTGGACCAGAAGTTCTGTATTTGTATTTAACTGCTGTCAGTAGACTATTTATTTTTTTTTCATTAATTTGCCAAAACACTTGAATACATGTAATTTTTTTTCCCCACTGCATTCTGTAGCAAGGAGTTCCAGGTCTTTGCTGTGCTCCATATGAGGAAGTGTATCTTTCTATGCTTCTCTGAACCTGCTATTTGCTGGGATCTTTAAAGAGAAACATTTGTTAGTAATTCCTCATTTAACTCTTCCCACCCCCCACCCAGGATCTTAGAGGCCTTTTGGTTATCTCTCATCAGTATATCACCCAAGCCCAATATAAGCCTATACATTTTAGGGTAGAATTTGACCATGGACTTGTCTGTGGATTTATAGTTTTGTTCTAGAATTTCTCCTTTTCCTGTACAAACTCTTCTATACTAATTAAATCCAGGGCAGATTTATAATGATTCAAGGAAATAAAAAAGCAAATTCTCTTCATATTGGCAGGGGAGATAGACTGAGGTTGCTGCAGGAACCATGAAAAATCCCTTTCAATTACTTCTGAGAGCTGAAAGTGCTGGAGCTGAGAATTACATGAGGTCCTTGAGCAGTAGTGCTCTTGTGGGGATGTGTACGTATGTCTGCAAAGACACACAAAACTGCCAAGGCCATCTGTGCTGGAGGGAAGGTGGTGAGTTTAGTCTAAGCAACACTGAGTGAAGCTCAGAGCCCTGGCTTAAAGGTGCTGCTAGCTACCATGGAAACTAATTGGAACAAATAAGCAAGGGACATGTTAATTGTGGGGAAAAAAAAAAAAAAAAAACAACAAGACTATTTCTCAATATCACAGTTGCCTACAATTAATCTTGTGTATTAGGAGTNATGGAAACTAATTGGAACAAATAAGCAAGGGACATTTAATTTGGGGGAAAAAAAAAAAAACAAACAACAAGACTATTTCTCAATATCACAGTTGCCTACAATTAATCTTGTGTATTAGGAGTGACTTCTTTTACTTGGGTAAAGCGTTATTCACTTTGTTACAAGTCTTACCTGAGTGGGGTCAGTATGACCTTAGCAGGAGTTCTCAGGTTCGATAGTCAACTTGAGAACATTTTTTATGATGCATTATTTTTCCAGTATTCAGGTGCAGCTATTCCAGTGCAGCTTTCATTTCAGCCTTTAAAACTGAAACTCTTTGCAGATGGCAGTCTGGGTAGCGGAGAAGCAGCAGAAAAGTCTTTTATAAACTGTCACAGCAAACTAAATCTGGCTGTAGCTGTAAGAGTAGCAGTTAAATTATTCCGCAACATCAGCAGTAGCTTTTATGTGAAAACATGATCATGCACAAAGTTTGAGGGTTATTGCTAACATTGGTTTTGGAGATGAAATTTTATATTTCAAGTAACTGAAGAGCCTTTGAAGATAAATGTTGGCATGCATGTGTCTCTGTGTACACAATGGTCCTTTTAACCGTGTAAATTTTACACTCTTGTGACTTAACAGGCATCAGAAGCCCTGACTTACACACATAAAAAATAACAGAACTGGGCCTGTACATTTTGTGGATGCTCAGTATCTTATGTATATTTACACACAGGTATAATACACAACATTGTGTAGGCACACATGCAACACAACGTAAAATAATTGTACTGCACGTAACTGTCATTTGTGATGGTTAGAAGTAGCTAGAGGTTGAACCTTGTTGAGTTTGCATCTAATCTGACCAATATCAAATGGAGCAGTCAGGAGCAGAGTTGCATTTTAGACAATGAGTCGGTACACAGAATGCTGCAGCACAATTTTTGGGTTTTTTTAATACTCGCTATCTCTGCTCACTATATATTTTATATGCAGAGTTACTAATACAACGCTGACAAGAAGTACAGCTAAAGAAAATGCAAACGAGTTTAATAACATCTCCAGGGTTTTCCAAGTGTGTAACTTTATCTAGCCTGTTTACAGACCACATTCTGCTAGAATAAAACAAAATCAAACCAAACCCTTGCCCTGAAGACATAATTGGCAACATTATAAAGCTTACAATACCCCAGGGACAGTAGTTGCATCCCTACTTCACTACGTATTATTGTCAAAAAAATTGTTTAGTTGTTTATTTGTCTGGAAGTAGCAGATTAAGGAGTAGTGTTTTAGTGAATACCCGGTATCTGTGAAAGCAGTTTCAATGTAACAGGCTGAAACAGACACTGTATCATCACTTTGGGGATTAATTTGAGCAAATGCAGTTGTGACTACAGTTTCTTCTTTTCCCCTTCTTTTCCAGGTATGTTCTGATGACAACTAACTAGGCACAAACCACAGCTCTTTAATCTCACTTTTTATTAAGTATTCACTTTGCCTCTAATGATTTCAGAAATAGGTTTGTGTAAGGTATTAAAGAACAAGTAAGCCAAATCAACATTTGAAGACTCTCATATGGCTTTCATATAGCTGGGTAGAGTGTCTTTTCACAATTGCAAACCTTTCTTCAAGTTGGGTGTTAACACTTTTGGAGTAACTTTTAATGCCAAAACGATGTTACTCCTTCTCAGTTCAAAGAAAACACAACATCTGTCATAATGTGAAATGTAGATTTAATGCAAGTGTCAAGTCAGGCACTTGGTAATGAGGTAAAAACCCTTGAGATTTTAAATCTCTCTTCCGTGCTATCATATTACAGGGAGGGGAAAGGAAAGAACTGTTTCTTTGGCATTTAGCAGCTTTTCTATGTCCCTTATCTATCCTTCCCGGACATCTTCTGTAAATTAGTATATTTTTCCTGGCAGTGTCTCTGGAAGGGCGGAAGCTGTGATAATGCTGGCTTTGTGACCGAGGGAAACTGAGGTACAGACTAGACACAGTCCAGACCTGACGAGGCACTGCCCAGAGCCCCCAGCCCCGGCTAGGTGGCGGATCCCGAGGGGAAGGGCAGCGAGCCTTAAACTCTCGGGCTGCACTCCACAAGGGAAGGTCCGAGGGGGCTCGGCGTTGGCGGAAGCGGTTGGGCTGAGGGTACAGCAACAGGCTGCTGGGACCGTTTTGCGGAGCGGGGTGCAGGAAGCGCGGGGACCCGGCCACCCGGCCCCGAGTTCGGTGCGGGGACTCCGGTGCAGGGTGGTGCCGAGCCCGCTGCTGGTAGGGCGGTGTGGGAAGCCCTATGCTGAGCCGCGTGCGGAGAGCTCGGTGCGGGAAGCCCGCTGCAGAGCCCGCTGCAGGGAGCCCGGTGCGGGGGGAACCGGGGAGGAACCGGGGCTGTGACAGCCATGCCGCGGTGGCGGAGCGGCGGCAGCAGCCCCGGATCGGTTGCGAGCGTGCTGTGAACACGCCGCGGAGCCCGGGAGTTCACACCAGGTGCGGGAAACCGCTGGCTCGTGGGGAGGACTTGCAGGTATCTGGGCAGAAGTAACAATATTTGCCCTTCGGATTTGCCCCCTTCTTCCCTGGTTTTCCTGCAGGCTCCCTCCGCCTGTCCCCGGAAAGGTTGGAAGAGGACACGGGGTAATCGCGAAACGGTAAAGAGCTGGGATTTCGGGATGCAAATGTCACGTTGCGGTGCAAACGACTCCCAGATTAGCACTTTATCAGGATTTCCAACCTCATCTTTTATCTCTCTTTGGAAAGCGTCTCTCGGAGGAGATTGCCCTCAATCGACCCGCCATAAAAAAAAGAGATTTTAGTGTTGTTCTTGTGCTTCTGTACATCCCACTGTGAGGGGGTCCCCGTGGTCCCTTGGGAATACAAGGAGTTGTGAGAAGTAACACAACTGGCCACCAGACTAATCCACTCCCTCTACCTTCCCGCTAGTACCTCCCCCTTCTGCTCTTTTTTTCAATAGCAGCCCTTTCTCAAAATCTCAGGTTACTTTGCTAAAGAGTTCTCAGCCCTATAGTTTCTGCCCTTGTCTCTGCCTCCAGCTCCTTAAGAGCCACCCAGCCCCAGCGATTGGATTGGGCAGCCCGCCTTGACACACCACTGTGCCGAGTGCTTGAGGACGTGTTTCAACAGATGGTTGGGGTTAGTGTGTGTCATCACACTCGAGTGGGGATTAGGGGAGAGAGGCAGCCTTGCTGGAGCTGTGTGGTCTCCCCCAAGTGTGAGCTGCGAGCGAAAGAAGAACTACCTAGCTTTTGGGGAGAAGAGGGAGCAATCGTTTTCAGCAGCTCAGAGGGAAAAGTAAAACCCCACACTTTGTTCAGGTAAAGTAAAAGGCACCTCATGCCTCCTTTTTTGTTTTCTTTTTTTTTTTTTTTCTTTTTCTTTTTTTCTTTCTTTCCCCCCCTTCTCCCCTTTTTT
>NDXB01017981.1:196418-217808 GCA_002631895.1 Agapornis roseicollis
TTTTTTTTTTTTTTTTTTTTTTTTTTTTTTTAGCAGGGTATTTGGCCCCTTTACAGGTTGTTCTCAGCCTGTATTTTCAAACACACTGGTCAGTAGGAATGTGTCCTCAGAAGGGACCCATAGCAATTTGAAACAGAGAAATAGCTAAATCCCTGCTATAACTGCATGATCAGGCCAAAAGTATGTGAGTACATTTGACTGTTTTGGTTTTTCTCTTAGTTCACTCTTTCTCATTGTAAAAAGTAGTGGAAAGTTTTGCAAGCTTGAAATGAAAAACAAAACCAAAGGAAACCCTCATTATGACTCTGTGTTAAAACTTGTATATTGGATTTCTCCTCTTTGCTCTTCCCAGTGTGTCCTGTGAGAAGCCCAATCGGTTTCCTTGCACAGGGAAGCAAATCAAAGGTACAGCACCATGAGCTGCACAGCCTGCTGCTGTCACAGCTTAACTGAGACGCATCCCTCTTGGTGGGTGTCATCAGATCATGCATCAGCTGATCTATAAGAAAACGTATTTTCAAGAAAGTGCATAGCTAGCTACACATGCTCAGCTTGTTATTGTTTTACTAGGTAAAAAACGAGTTTCTTCAGCACTGCCAGAAAATCCTGATGAGAAACTAGGAACAGCAAATCATGTTTTTCCTTCCTTTATAATGATGGGGCTGTTTAAAAGACAATGCCCACGGGGCAGTCCAGCTTCTTGTCAAAATGTAATCTACTGTTCCAGATGGTAAACATTCAAAGACATATTTATGGTGACTTCTACATACCTTCCTTTGACACTGACTTTTTTTTTCCCTGAGAGCACTTGTACTGGGTACACACATGAAGTTCCCATTAGCATCCTAGCAGCTGTAAAAGTGTTCAGAACTCACAAAGATGTTCCTCACAGTGAGATAAAAATAATCTGAGACAAAGATCTGAGACCAGTACAACCTCAGTAGATCTGCTCAAGGTAAAAAATTCCAGAGGTACAAAAAAGATCCATAAACTGCTGCATGAAAGCTGCAACACATTTTTGTTGTGGCTAATTCATCTTCGCTTGATATGGAATGCTGAACATACCAGGCATGTCTGTACTATCAACTGTGTTTGTGATGTGAGGGAATCTGCACTGCACAAAAGCTGGTGGGTTTCTTTTTACCCCAGCTAGTGAAGACTAGGTGGGATACTGATTGTATCCATAGAGTTGTTTTCAAAGTGTTGCCTCTTTTATTCCCCTCCTGCTTTGAGCAGTGAGGTAGAGCCCAAGACAATGTTTTCCAGCTAGAATGTGTTCTGCCCTGAATTGACTTAATTATGTGTCAGTTTATTGCTTGTCAGGGGCTTCCTCTTCTTAGCACTTTATAATCGAGGTGGGTGAGCTTGTTCCGTCATAATATGCAACTTCAATTTCTGCTGTTCGGCTTGTCTCGTCGGCCTTTCGTTGATTTTTGTCTCTGCTTCAGAGGGGAAAAAAATAATTATGATTGGTATAATTTTGCCTGAAAAAACCTCCCTTAGTGAATTTCCAAATGACATGTAAATACATCTTCAAAAGGTAGGCTAAATGAGAGGTCGTTAGGGAAAAAAAGAAAGCATGTAGGAATCCAGAAGTATCCTAGAGATGGCAAGTATCAGTGTGAAAATTATTGTAACAGCTCTCATTCCAATCAGGAACTGATAAAAATAGTATTAAAAATGTTGTGATGCTGGGGACAGGGTTTCGAAATGTGGAAGCCATTATAAAACCCACACTTAGTGGAAGTTACACAGCTATGGAAAAAGTATTTTGAAAGATCTGCAAATTCTGTTCTGACTAAACCACTTCATTGCAGGCTATTTTGACAGTTTGCAGTTTATTATCTACCTTTGTTTAACTTACATACTGTGCTTAATGTTATATGCTTGTTCATGCAGGATGAGGAGTTTGAGCCTTGTGTAACAGGAGGACTTGGGGGAGGCTGGACACTTGTCACAGATGTCATGGGAGTCATGGGTTCCTTGATTCCCTTAGCTTTAGAAAGTGCTTTGGGGGATTTGTGTTTGAGTGGGATGGCAGACTGATGCGATAACAATTGAGAAAGCTCCTTTCTGAGTGCCTTGAGAGCTGCAGTGTTCAACAGAGAACGAGGGTCCCGTGACAACTCTGCAGTGACACTGAAAGAATCCAATTAGTGGCCACTCATGCTGTTGATACTAGATCTGGCCTAAAACATTTCCACCATTACCACCCTCATTGTAATCCCATCCACGACACTGATAATGGGATCAAGAGTGTGTTTTCAGAACACCAGTTTAAATTTTAACTGCTGTCTTCAGAGATTTTGAGGATATTAAATTAGAAGGCACTGAATAGCACAGCTCACAAGAGAGCTATGTGACACGTGTCACCTGCTGGTTGTCTTTCTCATATTAGAGTTTCCTTCACCTCCACCACAGGTAGAGCTGCTCTAAGGAGGCTACAGATGAAGAAGAGAGGGTGTATGTGCATAGTTAATAGTCCATTGAGTTGTGACTGTCCCTGCACTACAGTTACCTGTAGACCTTGTGCCTCTGCAGCTACACAAGTGCAAAGCAGTGGCAGAAGGGAGTGGGAGGGGATACTATCCCCTTGCTGTGCCTCAGTAGCAGCAAATCTGCCTGCCTTTCCCTGAAACAAATCCTAAATCATCTCTCTGCCTTCCCAGCAGCGTAATATTCCTCACCACCCCCCTCTTTTTTTTTTTTTTTTTTTTCCCCTTTTCTTGTTCCAACACTGTTTCACCATTTCCTTATGACCACAGCGCAGTAACTCTACTGTTCTTACCAAGTAGGGCCCGTTCAACATTGTTGTGTGCTTGCAGAGCACACTAAGTAGAAAGACTCAAAGCCTTCAGCAGTGTCACCTCAAAATGCAACACAATAATATATGAATTGCCAAGCCAGACACTTTTTAGCTGGATTAGCATATCTCAGTTATGTCAGCAGACACTTTCTGAGAACCCCTGCAAGGTCTTTGCTTTAGTATTGCTTGTTCATGCTCAAAAGTTGTTAACTGGTAAGAGTAATTCCATTTTAATTTTTGGAGTCTTAAGACTTTTATTTTCAGAGAAAACTAATACTTGTTTCATCTTCTGGTTTATGCATTGCACATAGCAATCTGTTATCAGTGGTTTCTCAGAACTTTAATTACCACTTTCAGAGCCTGCTTAAAAGGTTTGGTAAGCCTTTGTTACTGTTTGTGCTCTATTAATCGTGGAGCTCTGAGCCTTCCCAGCCTTAACCATCACTGGTGATTTGGTTACAGAGAAACATTTCTGTACTAGTTGACCTTTTCACCCAAGATTTTATCATTACTTTCTTAAAATTTTGTTTCAATTTATTTTATAGCAAAAATTAACTTACAATTGACTGTAATTCTACACTGTAATTTTTTATAGCTCCCTGCGAAGTTGGTAATATTGCTGGAACTCCCAACAAAAATATTCCCATTCACCAATTTTGTCACAGACTAGTGTGATGATACCACCATTATGTTCTTGAAGATTTCTAGATGTGATACCATGCTATGGAAATCTAGATTGTTTTGTAGATCAGTGCTAGATTATCGACAGCATATTTCATGGAGTTTCCAAATGGAAGCAAAATACTGAAAGTCAATAATTTTGTCTTATAAAAAAATCTCTCCTGATGCTGTCTGAATGTGATTATGACACTGCATGCTGCCATTTCTCAGTGGTGTAACTCTACCCCATCTTAGTAAGTAGAGGAGCTGCTCCAAAGCAGCTGTATTTTTGTGGTGCTTCACAGGAGGTGAATGCTGTTTGGAAAGCCCACAGAGAAGATGGGGAAGCTTTTGGCACTAGTGTTCTGGAGAATAAATGTAACAGGGAGCTGAACATAGGGATTGTTTTTCTCAAAAGCATCCATAAAAACAGAACAGTGGTCTGTTCCAGTATTGTAATTGCAATGTGCCAAGATGTTCATTATTCTAACATGTGCACTGTTTTGTCTGTTTTCACTTAAAAACAGAAAAATGTGTTACCAAGCCCATAAATGTCTGTAGAACTGCCAACTCTCCTGACTTTTATCAGTAGTGTCATGATATCTAGCCTCCTTTGTAAAGCTCCAAGTGTTAGAGTCAAGATATAACGTGAGAAGTTCAGATCTCTTCTTTCTGTGTTGGTTTTCTTTTTTTTAAAAAAAATCTAATCTTTCTGGTTGCTGAGGAAGCTTCACTTACACGCAGCTCCAGAAATGTGAAGGCAACTAACGGAAATCCCAAATCTCACTATGTAAATGCATGCAGACTTTGTGAATAAGGTGGATTTGTTTATGCCAGCCTGGCAGTTGGGAAAAAAAAAAAACAACCCTTTTTTTTCCCCTAAACCAGGTTTGCCATAATGAGCTCCTCCCAAAATTCCTGATAACTCCCATTTTTTTAAAAAGGTCTTACTGCAACAGAGGGTGAGGGTCCTTGATTCCTCTCAGCCAGTGGAATGGCATGCTGCCCTGGAGAAACCCATTCTTGATCCTCCAACGCTCTGCCTCTGGTAGTGTGTTCCCATCTCCTCTCTCGTGCCAGGGTTGGCTCTTGGCTGCCCTGGCATGCTGAATGAGCCCACCACAGCAGTGGGAGGCTTCACTGGCTGTCTGCTGAGTGAGGTGGTTCAGCTCAGCAAGTGGACAGAGGGTCCACATGGTACTAGGGAAACAGTTAGAGCTGGTGGCTTGGGGTGAGGGGTAGAAATGTGACAACCCTTTTAGGGGAGTGTGAGCTGTAAGATCACTCAGCTACAAGGTGACACCTCACCCTGTGAACTGGGGCACTGTGTGCATCTACAGGAGGTGTGATAATAGATATGCAATAACATGCCAGTGTCACCATGAACAGAAGGCTAAATGTGCACTTTCAATGAAAGCCTATCTGCTGCTTATGGAGAAGATGGCTACAGTGTCATTCAGAATATGGAAGGGCCCTGCATACTGTTTCTGACTTTTTAAATCAATAAATAGGCTTTGGAGAGAAGTGTGGGGAGAAAGGAAGAAACACAAGTGCCTGCTGATCTGCTGCCTTAAAGGTAAATGAGATTCTGAAAATGGGGTCTACTCTGGAGAGCCAAGGCACTTGAGGTGTCCTTGGGTCTTATAAATACTTACAGAGCAGCTTCCTAAAGGCATGTTCTTTCTCTGGTCAATGAAGGGAGTCCCTCTGAAGACCTCCAGGCATTGCAGTTGGGGAGGTAGGATTTCCAAGAGGAAATCTTCAAAGGCACGGGCATCTTTCAGTTGCACATGTAGGGATGGAATTTACCCACTTTCTTTAAAAGGATTGCTAAGGAGCTTAAGCTGAAGGGACTTGATATCATCTTGAGTTTGTTGCTTGGTCCACAGATCAGCAATGCGATGGATAAACACTGTTTGAACAACTGTGATATAATTCCTATGCAGTTCTTTAAGGTGTCTCCTATACCTTCCATAGGAGAAAGCATGAAGCCGAGCTTTCAGTTGAACAGCAGAAGCTGCAATTCACTTGAACAGACTAGGATGCTCCTTTTAGATTAAATGTAACTGTGGTAATGACTGTGGAAATGGAGCACTGCGCTCCAAAGTGTCATGTTACAGTGCTGGGTTATGCCAACAAAAAACGTGCATAGTCTTTTCTTATTAACTTACATAATTTTCTTAACTTACATAATTTAAGTTACAGGAAAGTGTTTTAAAAATCACTCACTGTTGTTACTAGAAGGAATGTCTCAAAGGCCTGTGGGTCAAATAAAGCTTAGGGTGATCAGAGATGTTGGTGCCTGCAGCATTAAAGGTGTAGTGTGGAATAATGGATGACCTTACAGGGGTATGATATTGAAAGAATGGAAGACAGAATTACAAAAGATTCAGTAGCAATGTTACTGGATTTAGCCATGCTAAATCTTTTAAGGATTATCTCCCATTGACTTGACTGCCTCAGGGCATGCCAGTCAAAAATTAGAGAACAGTAATGCAATAGTAAACTGAATGTGCCGTAAATAGTCAGCACAGTGATACCTTTTAGCTATCACTTTTTCCAAGGACTGAAAAAATGCCAACAGTGAGAGATTTTAGAATAATACTTAGGCTTTGGTACCTTAGCATCAATAAAGAAAGAAGTATGCTTTCAGCCAACCTTTGTAGTAATTTTAGCAAAGTTTCTCTTAATGTCATTCTCTACTATTTTATTGAAGAAAATAGTTGTAATACCTGAATTTCTGAATGTATCCCTAGTAAAGCACACATGAATTTACCTTGTTGTTATCTAGTCTGCATCTAAAGCCGATTTGTGAACTGAGACTGTAACACTATCTGCCTGGCCAACATTGTGTCCGATTTAGGGAGCATTACCATAGTTAGACCAATAAAAAAGTTCTGAAGATAACACAAGTTTATCTGCCTGGCATTCCAGTAGTTTCTTTTATCTTTATATCAGTAGAAGGTTGGCATTTCTTATCTCACTGTGAACTTCAGTCCATTGCTGGTATACAAGCCCACAGAGGAAGGCTTCTTGTGCTCTACTGCTCTGCAACTCAATTCCTAAGTGCAAAAGGCCAGTGAGTTAGATTTTTTTGTTTCCTTATGCTTGGTATGAAGAATTCCTCTAAAGCTTGGATTTTCTGAAGTGCAGAAGGGTAAAACGAAGAGACTTTGAGGTATGCATAGTCAGGGATCACCAGGCTTCTCAAGAAAATAAGAAAAGTTCAACATAGGAAGATGTGCAGCCACAAAAAAATGTTGAAACAGGTCTGTCCCTTTTTTAGGGCTTTTCCATCTTATGCATCTAATATCCAATTTTCCTTTTCACTAAATGACTCTGCAAACCTCTTCACAAATTATGCGACTTTTTGCACCTCAGCAACTTGTGAAGGGTTTGAGATGTAGTATAACCATATCTCAAGAAATGTATCTGTGTTACAGATACTTGTTTTTGGTCCTGAGTGCCATGGCTAGCTTTAACATAAAAAAGAATTCTATCAAAACCTATGAATCCTTTAGAGTGAAGAATACTTGTCAGCATGGTTTGCAAAAGCCACATAAAAGAAGGGCATGGATAGATAAAACTGAAGCTCATGCTGTCTTGGACAGTAACATTGTGAGCCATATCTTTACATTGTCTGTTTTGAGGAACCCTGTCTACCTTGTATTTATGCCTGGAGAATTCACTGCTCCTTCTAGCAGCTGTACAGCATGGGTAGTGTGAGAATATTGTGTGTTTTGTGTGTTCCTTCTTTTGTGTGCCATGTAAGAATCCTTAATTGTTGTCAGAAACCCACAGGATTATTGGAGAGAATTACGTGCCAAGAAGCTTGAACGTATTCCTGTGCTGAGTTCTGAAGTCATACTCAGGTACATCTACCATGATGCTGACTTTCTGTAAGTTCTCCCTTTGGGTACTGGTTCAAAGTTGCTTTGAATAAAGCTGTTTCCTACATACTATGGACTGTTTACTGAGGTCATTGAAACAAGCATCAGCATCTCCAGTTGGGATGAATGATGCTGCTGCTCTGACCTGTCTGCTTCACTCCTCTGCTGGAGATTACTAATGGAGTGCATGCACACATCTCAGCAGCTCCAGTGCAAAGTCCATTGCAGAGCAAATTTTAATTTGCCACAGTAATACTTGCCCTTCTGTCACAGGCATTTCAGATAATGAGCAACAGTAATTCATCCATTCTACATTTGCTGCACTAATGCAGCCCAATACTGAAGCCTGAACTGTGACACTACTGCTACAGTGGAAAAGAGATACAGACATGTGGAGCACCAGAGTGTTGAATTTGGTAGCTATTTGAACTATTCACTGGTTTTTCAGTCTCCAGCCACCTATATCTGCCAGAACTGCCACTCTTCCCTGCTTGCAATTGAAGAATATGCTGGATTCAGTTTGGGATCAATCTCAGTATGCATGTAATTATGGGCCCAGAGTTTTTCAAGTCATACCTTACTGCCAAACAACTCATCTTTAGAAAAAATGTTTAAGTGAGAACCTAACAGAGGGCAGAGCAGGTCTCCCAGAATGCCTCACCACTCTCTTCCAGACACCTTGTTGAGTCACATCTGGTATGAAATGAGAAGCCCATGTCTCAGCCCTTACCTTCAAAGCTCTGTGTGGGCCACTCTCATTGTTTGAAGAATCTCTTTGTCTCGCTTCATCATGAATCATTGGCATCCACACTTAATAGAAACAATGTGACTGAACAATGGAAGATGAAAACTCAGGTGGGCAATAAACTGCCATGCTGACATTACAGATACAGGCATCGCAAATGAGTCTGAGTGGCAGCTTCTAATAGGCAACTTCTAAAACAGAGTAGGAGTCTGAATCATGGCTGATCTATCTCCCAAAGGAATGTAGACCATATTTAGCAAGCGGAGGATGAAAAGAAAATGCACTTTCTCCCTGTCTCAGTGGCATTGCAGTGTGCTTCTTGCACATATCTGTCAATCCATCCACATACTAGTGTGCTCAAACGTATACTTTTCTTCCAGGAGAAATTCTGAATGTGGTATTGCATCATCAAACATTTCTAAGATACCTCTAGTTGCTGTAATGGACATTGGGAAGTGGTAGTGTAAAAGAGGAGCTAATCTTTTTCCTCAGTCATCTGGAAATGACATACCTGGAGACCTTAAATTTCAGCTTACTTTTTTGGATGAAGTTTTTTTCATCCTTAGAAGCCTCATGTAAAACAAAAATCTACTTCGGTAAAAGCATATATGTGCTGGTAACTGTTCAGTTTAAGTACCTGTATGTAGAAGTACAGTGGATAGGAGATTACCTTAGGTACCACATACTACATAGTTTGCAAAAGCTAAAGGTATTATTTCTCTTGTGCCGTTTCTTATGCATCTCTCATGTTTTTCCCTATTTTGTACACAGTACACAAATTGTTTTCCATTTACACCTTTATCTTTTGATTTTCCTACTTTAAGATCTTGTGTTCAATGCTGTCAGGAAACTGCTTTAAATAAGTGTGGAATGATGTGGAATAGTTTTAATGAAAGCCGAAAGAATGTGAACTTAATCTTTTTCATAGGAAGTTTTGTTCTGTTCTGTCCTGTGCCCTGCTTAAACACATTAGCCTTTTTTGACCTTTTCCTTGATGAAGGTTAAGTGGGAAATATCTTGGCTGCAGCCTTTCCAGCTTAACCAGAAAGACTTTCCATAGTTCATGTTTACTTTCCCTGCTTAGGGCATTCATTTTTCTTGAATCAAAACTGTTAAACTGAGTTTTCAGAGAGAAATTAATAGCTTGTGGCAATGATGATGAAGTGTAAAGCCATCCTTTCTCATGTCTCCAGCTCTATTTTGCTAGTAATGATTTTGCCAGTCCTCTTGTTAAAGATTAACAAATCTCAGGAGCAAATATGTTTGGGTAATGGGTTCCTCCCAAGCATCTTCTTTATTGGCAGTAAGATCAAATGTAGAGAATTGCTACATCTGCAATTTATGAATACTGAGTGCATTGCTTCTGCAAAAACCTAGAAATGTTGCCATGTTTTCCATCTCTGTCTGGGCATCTTTTGTATCTCTGTAACATACACAGAGTGAGACTAGCTCTTGGCTAGTGAGGGGTGCTCTCGGTTCTTGGTGTGCTCACTCCAAAATGTTTTGGCTGTCTCCCTGTAAAAGTTTTAGAGACAACAGGATCTATGCCCTCAGGACACTGCTGCTTTTAATGGAAAAGCTGGCGTGTTCTTCAGTTACCACACTCTGGAGAGGAGAAGAGGTAGGTCTGAACCTCTCTCTTGCCCCCAGTTCCAGTCATAACCATTACAGGATTTTGCAGTTTGGGATGTTTCCATTTGTTGTGCCACAGCAAATTATGCTCCATGGAGCTTTGTTATGAGGGACACCACAATGTACAGAGATAGTGTGAGAGCTGACTGTGTACTGCAGGGCAAAAAACAGCCATTCTCTAACCTCATATTTAATTTTGGTTTAGTTCACAATTTAATCGAGCCACTTCTAGCTCCCACAGAACACAATCATATGATTAGCACTGTGTTCTTCCATAAATAATCTGAATTAAAGTAAATTCTTTATCCTTCTGTCAAGAATAAGGAAAGTCAGCCTTTCCTGTAAAGAAAAGAAACCTTCAACCAGGGTTCTCACAAACATATTAAACATTTCATATACTCACAGAATGATCACTGGAAAATTCACATTGAAAGGGAACTCAGGAGGTTGTAGGTCCTATTCAAACTAGGTTCAGCTATGAGATAAGATCTAGTCCCTCAGGGCTTTACCCAGTTGAATCTTGAAAACCCCAGAAGAAGGAGTGTGCACAATGCCTTGGGCAATGTGTTCTGCTATTTGACTTGGTCGTGGGGAGATGTAGGACAACTATTTCTCAAAAAACATGTTCACTTGGGATAGTCCTCTTGTGGGTTTGATCAGGTCTGTCACAAAAGACATCTTAGGATCTCCTTCAAAGAATCTCTTTCAAATTCAATGTGTTTCTGTGCAGCCCAACTAAATAGTTGTTGAAAACTACTAATTAAAACATACGGGCTAAAACCATGTAAGATTTTTATTTTGAGTTTAGACTTTATGTCAGTTATGAATTTTTATAGGCAGTTTCAGAGGACTTTAACGGAAGTTTGTGAGTCCTGAAATAAATAGATCAATTTCAGACTGCAGCCCACAGTCTAGAGCCCTGAAAACAACCTCTACAATTTTGCATCTCTCATCACTGAGCATTCAATTCATTCAATGTCAAGCATTTAACTGGCATTTAACATATGAAATTCTGGTAGTGTTCTAGGAAATATAATTTTAGTTTCATCTGTCATAATTTTGGGTAAAAATATCTAAATCACTTTTTTAGTGAAAATGTTGTTCAGCTTGTAAGCAAGGTCAACTACCAATTCATACATTATGCAAGTGATGTGACCACCTGTACCATTCAGCTAGTTCATGAATACTGAGAGTGGAATACATATTTCCTGAAGCTCTGTTCACATCTGAGATATCTTTGTCAGAGTTCCACTGTAAGGAAGTACAGAGAAAGGAACTTTCATAGATTTTTCTAGGGTTGCAGTAAAGGGGAAAACTTGTTTCTGATACTTGTTTATAAGGTTTAGCATTGAAAATAACCTAAACTTCAGTAACATTTATTTCATAAAATCTGGTTACTGTCTTGCTATTTTTGATGTTTTCACTTAGCAGGCATGGCCTGATTCAGGTTTTATCCATGCTTCTTCAATGTCCATCATCTTGTAACTACTCATAGGTAACCGATATGTAATAGCAGTCATCATCACAAACATGTAAATGTCTCTGAAATTAATGGCTTGTCTACAATGGCATTCATTGACTTTTTAAATCAGCGTAGACCTGCTTATATAAATGTATTGAAACTTGGTCAGCATTCCTCAAACAAAGGAACATTGGACCCACACCAGCTTTGCATCTCTGTGGTAAATATACTCTCATAGAACAGACATGTGTGATCACTCTAATCTGGAGGATATTTCTAATTTCTTTGGTAGTCCTCCTTCAGCCCAAGAGCTCTGACCATGTAATGGTTTAGGACCTCCTAAAACCTCCTCAAGAAAATGAGTTGTCTGTTCCTGTGCATAGAAAGTTAAGACACCCAGACCCTGAGAAGAAAGAAGTTTCCTTCTTGCTAGCTACTTAGGTCTAATCTTTGCATAACAGGGCAATGAGTCTGAAATGTAGTCTTGGAATCCTCACTTGCAGTTTGGAGCCTCAACACAAATCTTTATTCTGCACTGATTCTGCACTGATTCATGATCTCTGATGCCTTGGAGAGATTTCAGAATCACTCCTCCCAGCTGTTGTTCTTTTAAACTGGAGATTACAAATAAAGCTGAATGTGCTCTACAGCATCTCCTTAACTACTCTGCATCTTGTTGTAAACTGAAGTAGCCATTTTTCAATGGTAGTTAATATGCAGACTATAAACACTAAGTACTCTTGATGGGGAGCTCTCCCATCAAGACAGATCTTCCATTCTGCTGTCTATGTTAGAGGATTAAGTACCTTGGCTAGAGATGGGGGTATAGAAAGTGGGACAGCTGGAAAAACTAACTTCTTAATTTAACAGAATATGAATTTCCAGAATTGTGCATGAGGATCTTGACTTTTACTGGTGTTTTCTTACTGTGTTGTCCTTTATACTATGATATTAAGTCAAGACTGCTGATATCAATTACCCAGGATTGACATTTCAGGAAAAGTTAACAATGTACAATACAAAATCTGAATGAAAGAGTGTATGCCCAAGTTTTTAAGACCTAAAATTGCTTTATGACTGAGAGATTTCACGGTCCTTCATATTGCTGTACAAACTCAAAAGATACATGTTTAAAAAACCTCCTTGAAAGGGAGACTTAATGTAGCTGAAGCTTGACTCTAATCTAATTTAGATTTTGTGAGTAGGACATGGGAAAAAAATTGTCTTAGTAAGAAATAACTCTATCATCATGTTTTAATAAGGAAAGTGAATGTTTGTTCTGTGTGTGCCTGTACACAACAGTACTAAATCCCTGTATACATAGCTACAGTATTTCACTTGTTTTTCACTTTGGTGGACATATTTTACTTCAGGAGTTACCTATTTTTCAGTGTATTATGAGGATATCGATTAGTATGTAGAAGCAGTGCAAACTATAACTCCCAGCCAATCCACAAATTCTTTTTGCCTCCATCTTTAATCCAGCTATGCAAATATAGTAAGATAAAATTTCAACAAAGGAGGATTTTTCCTTGAGGAATGAAATTTACTATCATTATGTATTACGTACTATGGGCAGACTGACAAGTCACCTTTTTGACTGATAAAAATATCTTCCAACTGATTACTAAAGCCATGTTGCTTAAGGACAATGGTGTAATAGATACAAATTCATCCCACAGTTCTTTTAACCTCAGTAAATATATTGCAAATGTTTAGTGTGTATTGTGGTAACATAAAGCAGAAGTCATAATTAGTCTAAACAAAACAAATATATAGGAGAGTTTTTGAGTGTGTCTCCAATTTTAAAAAAAACTCATAGATTTGTTTGGTTTTGTTTTTTTTTTTTTTATTATTTCACATCTTGAATCAGACATGAGCAAATCTGTTTGTGTGTGTGTTTTCCCCAAAGCACTGAGAAGCGTGTTGTGTGAGAATTATCTTTTACTGTCACAGTCATGCTGCTATTTGATCACATGGAAAAGAAAAAAAAGAAAGTAGGGGGAATTGAAAGCTCAACAGAACTGCTTAAATGAGTTTAAACTTTAATGGTACTGCAACCCTTAACAGAAGGCAGAGCTCAGTTGTGTCTGTGGAATGGTTCCACATTGCTAAAAAAACCCCAGCAAATCAAAGAAAAAAATCCAACTCAAAAAAACACCAAACAAAAAACATTTAAAAAGCATTGACATTAACAACACAACATAAAAGATTTATGACTTATAATCCTTTTTCTTTCTCTCTTTTTCAGTATCTTGTGCATTCCCCAAATCAAAGAGGCAAAGTTTCCAGCAAGTAGCCTTCCTTCCCTCCTTCCTTGCCTTCACATTTTTCACTTTCTAAATTCCTCCTTAAATATTTAAATTAAGGTCATCTTGCTTTTTGATTCATTGATTGTAGTGACATTGTTCTCTATGTTCAGAAGGCAAGGAGTAATCAGGTTTCAAGTCACAGTGACTTTGTTATTTTAAGTCCTAAAATATAAGAAAAGCCTGCTTTACAAACCCCCTGAGTTATTTTTCTGTCTGAAGAAACCTTGTCTGTTGTTCGTGTTTCTTGCTTAAAAAAAAACAAACAAAAAAAAAATTATGTTTGGTTTGTCTAAAAAAATAAAAGTCTGCCATAACACTAAGGCAAAGGGAGATGCTTTATTATATCAACTAAGAAAGCACAAGCATAATTGGGGGCTTATTAACCCTCATCAAGTCACGTCTAGAGAAATTTCTTGCTCCACCTCCTCATTCATGTATTTTGGGTATTAGTTAACATTTTAAGTGTATTTTGTGGCTGCCAAAGTCTCCCACATACCTAAACTAAGATAAATATTCTTTTGAATGTAAATTATTTGTTTTATTCTCCCACAATTAGTAGCAGAAACACAGGAATACCTCACAACCTGAGATGTTATAGAAGTTTGCATAGATGTTAGTTTTGAGGAATAATTGCCTCTCAGGTTCAGTCTCTTACAAGAAGATTCTGCCACCTTTTTGGTCTTTTCAAAATCAGTCATATTTGTTTCCACTTTTCTCAGTGAGTAATTCCATTGGAATAAGGATAATGGAAATATCCCTGAAGCCTATACTTCCATTCACTTGGCATTCATTGGCACATTCAGCAGATCAAACCAATCATACAATCAATATTTGATTGTATTGTGTTGAAAATTTGATTGGTTTGTGTTGAAAAAGGCATTAAGGATCATCTAGTTCCAACCTCCATACCATTGGCAGGAATACCTTCCACTAGACCAGGTTGCTCAAACCCCTGTTCAACCTAACCTTAAACACTTCCAAGGATGGGGCTACCACAGCTTCTCTGGGCAAGCTGTGCCAGCCCCTCACCACCCTCAGAGTAAATAATTCCTTCCTTATATCTAAATGAAATCTACCCTTCTTCAGGGCAGACCCTGATCCTGCCACTACATGCCCTTGTAAAAAGTCCCTCTCCAGATTTCTCATAGGCCAGCTTTAGGTACTGGAAAGCTGCTATAAGGTCCCCCTGGAGCCTTCTCCTCTCCAGGCTAAACAAGCCCAACCCTCTCAGCTCATATGGGAGGTGCTCCAGCCTCCTGATCATCTTCATGGCTCTTCTCTGGGCGTGCTCCAACAGGTCCACATCTTTCTTATGTTGGGGGTCCCAGAGCTGGACACAGTACTGCAGGTGAGGTCTCATGAGAGCAGAGTAGAGGGGCAGGATCACTTCCTTCAACCTGCTGGTCATGGTCCTTTTGACGCAGCCCAGGATATGGTTGGCTTTCTGGGCTGCAAGCACACACTGCTGGCTTATGTTGAGCTTTTCATCAACCAGCATCCCCAAGTCTTTCTCCTCTGGGCTGCTCTTGAATCTATTCTCCACCCAGCCTATATTTCTTCTTGGGATTGTGTGGACTTACGCACAGGACCTTGAACTTGGCCTTGTTGAACTTCATGGGGTTCTCAGGGGCCTACCTCTCAAGCCTGTCAAGGTCCCTTTGGATGGAATCCCTTCCCTCCAGCGTATCAACTGAACCACACAGCTTGGTGTTGTTGGCAGACTTGCTGAGGGCACATTCACACCTACTGTCCATGTCACCAACAAAGATGCTGAACAGCACCGATTCCAACACTGACCCCTGAGGAGCACCACACATCACTGGTCTCCACTCGGACATTGAGCTATTGACAGCAACTCTTTGAGTGCAACCGTCTAGCCAATTCCTTCTCTGTTGAGTGGTCCATCCATCAAATCCATGTCTGTACAATTCAGACACAAAGATATCTTCCAATTCAGAGACAAGAATTGTCAAACGCTTTGCAGAAATCCAGATAGATGGTATCAGTTGCCCTTCCCTTATCCACCAGTACTGTAACCCTTTTGGTTAAATAGATGTTGAAAAAATTGCAAGTTAAATGTAAAGTGCCTTGTTGTGTCAGAGCTGATCTGAATCTTTTTTATAAATTTAGATTGTTTATTATATCTGTATTGTCTACTACTTTGGCTTTATGATTTTTTTATCTTAATGGTCAAATTTTTAATTTGGCTTTTTTAAATTTAGAAATTAGAGGCAGAATTTTCCCTTTGTTCTTTTGAAGTGTAAGAGTTGTGTCCAGTTTTGTCACCAGATAGCTACCTAAGCACTTGAAAGCAGACCTAAATCCTATAGCAAAAGTATTTTTACTATGTAACAAAATAGACTCCTGCATTAAGCTAACACATTTTTCCAATGGAGAATCAAATACTATGGTAAGTTTTTAGTCATAGCCACCAAAATCATGGCAAAAAAATAAATGAGCAGAATCTATTGTCTCAGCAAAAAAAAATTTGTGTAATATTTAATTTAAGGGTTTTGCTCATGACTGTTAAAAGCAATATTGCACATTTCAAAATGCTGACAACAAGAAGTTTTCTTCACTGTTTTACCCAGAATTTGGGGGTGGGGGTCATTTTGTGATTGGTGCATAATTGCCCCTAGCATGTCCAGTATAATGACAATGGAAGTTCTCTTAGCAAGGAATCTTTAGCAGTAATAGAAGCCCTTTAGAAATTGAGAAACGGAGATAATCCTGCTGAGTTATGAATATCTAGACGCATATGAGATCACTTTTAAACATTATTGTTTTACAAATAGAAATAGAGGTGTATTGATCTGCATAGGCTCATCCACTTTTTTTGAACAATAGATGTTTTGACTGTTATGTCAATAGTGCTGAATGAGTGGTTAAGTCAGTAATGTTTGTAAGTTGCTGGCATTTGGTGCCTTTTACTGCTCTGACTTCTGCATCTATTATGAGCAAGGCTAGATGATGGCATGATAGCAGTGCCAGGCAGCAGGAGAGCTCTGTGTATGCTGGAGCTCCCTTATGTTTCAGTAATGGAGCTTCAGTTCTGAGAAATATTATGATATCTCCTTATTCAGAATTATTTTTAACAGTGCCTACTGAAGGCAATGAGAAATACAAGGTCAGAAGAGAATGAAACACTCAGAATTGCAGTTCTTCAGACTAGTCTGCAATCATTCTGAGTAAATGCTCCAACAAAAAAGTATTGGATAATTGAAACTAGATTCTCTTGTCCATTTACTGGCATTTGTGAAGTTATTTACCTAAGTGTTTTCCAGGCAATTCTGTTTTCAGTGACTTACAACTGCAATCATCTTGTACTTGTAACTTGTGTTTATAATATTTAAACCCTGGAAACACAAAGGCACACATTTCTGAGTTCTCCACTGGAATAAAGTTGTTTCTGAGTGAAATGGGAAGCTGCTGCATAAGGACATTCTTTATACAGTGTTGGTCTGAGTAAGTAATGGACATGTCTCTAACTGAGTCTGTAGAAATATGTGGGTCTAGTATTTTCCTATTTTCTGAAAGAACTCCCTTCTGGCATGAAATTGAGAATGTAAATTCAGAACTGACTCAGAGATGGAGCGAATCACATGCAACACTCCCCAGAGTCTCTCGGGCCTTCCTTGGAGGCTTTGTGACTGTGTTTCTTTTGTGAATTTAAATCAGACGACTGCAGCCCCAGGGCATGGTAACAGTCATGTATTTCCACTTTTGGAATGATTTGGAAAGCTCTTTGGGACTAGTATGTCCCAGGTATGGAAAAAAGCTCTGCACATCCTAAACCCTCATATTTTGTTGGTTATCTGTGTTATGTAGGAAGGATTTCTCTCACTGTCACATGTACACCTACACTCCTCAAAATTCCCAAATGATACACCATCCAGCAGCATCTTAACACCTGCTGTTCAAAGGCAGAGCAGGAAATATTAATCTTGCACTAGAGCATGCTGTAAGCCTTCCTTATTGTGGGATGCTGTTAAGTATCCATCTGTATCACAGGATAGAAACGTGTTGTGTCAAGGTTCCTGACTGTATTCAGAATTTAGGTAGCAAATGGTGCACAGAAGAATGAAGAAGAAAAATGAAATAAAAAAAAAAAAAAAAAAAAATCTTCTTTAAATACAGCAACATTTAAAGGAAGTAATTTTTTTTCCCATAGGGTAAATTTATGGCATAACATACTCCTTAATGTTATAGAACCATAGAATAGTTAGAGTTGGAAAGGACCTTAAGATCATCTAGTTCCAACCCCCCTACCATGGGCAAGGGCATCTCACCCCAGACCATATCACCCAAGGTTCTGTCCAACCTGGCCTTGAACACTGCCAAGGATGGAGCATTTACCAATATTTTGGGCAACCCATTCCAGAGCCTCATCACCCTCACAGTAAAGAACTTCTTCCTTATATCCAATCTGAACTTCTCCTGTTTAAGTTTAAACCCATCACTCCCTGTTGCTATAGTCCCTGAAGAAAAGTCCCTCCCCAGCATCCCTATAGGCCTCCTTCAGATACTGGAAGGCTGCTATGAGGTCTCCAAGCAGCTTCTTTTCTCCTCGCTGAACAGCCCCAACTTTCTCAACCTGTCTTCAACGGGAGGATCTCCAGTCCCCTGATCATCCTTGTTGGCCCTCCTCAGGACTTGTTCTAACAGCTTCATGTCCCTCTTAGGTTGAGGACACCAGAACTGTACACAATACTCCAAGTGAGAACAGAGTAGAGGGGCAGGATCACCTCCTTCGACCTGCTGGTCATGCTCCTTTTGATGCAGCCCAGGATACAGTTGGCTTTCTTGCTTTCATGGTTGGCTTTTGTGCTAGTGCATACTGCTGTCCCATGTTACTTTTCTCATCAACCAATGCCCCCAATTCCTTCTCTGCAGGGCTGCTCTGAATCTCTTCTCTGCCCAACCTGTAGCTGTGCCTGGGATTGCTCCAATGCAGCTGCAGGACCTTGCACGTGGCTTTTTTGAACTTCATAAGGTTGGCACTGGTCACCTCACAAGCGTGTCAAGGTCCCTGTGGATGGCATTCCTTCCCTCCAGCATATCAACCCAACTGCACAGCTTGGTGTCATTGGCAGACTTGCTGAGGGCGTGCTCAATCCCACACTGTCCATGTCAGCAACAAAGATGTTTAACAGGATTGGTCCCAACACTGACCCCTAAGGGACACCACTGGTTAACTGGTCTCCATTTGGACATTGAGCTGTTGTCCATAACTCCCTGCATGCGGCCATCCAGCCAAAAATGTAGATTCATAATGAACTTGTCTGTGCACCTACTGGAAAGCATTGTATTTTCATATACTCATGAAGATGAAAAACAGGGATCTGGGCATTTTGACAATGGTAGCTGCCATCTTTATGTGTCTTTTTCTGCTCTATATGGACTAGTTCAATGCTCAGTAAAGTAAATGGAAAGATTCCTTGGATTCATTCTTCTGTATATCATCTAATGGCTTATTTCATCATCCACTGTTTTTACTTTTTATATGTGTAGATAGAGGCTTCTAAAGCTAATGTATAACTCTAGCTAGTGCTATTAGGTGATTCTTGATTTAAATCATGGTTCGCTCACAATGAAAGGAAGTATCCTAAAAAGGGGGGGATAGCTCACATGCAATCAGCTTGTTGACTGTGAACAGGAATGATGTGAGGATTGTTTTTTAAGCATCTTCCCTCTGTTTAATTTGCTGTTCTAACAACTGTTTTCTTTATTATCTTATTTTCATCTCAATAATTTGTTTATTTTTTTTTACTCTTACATTCTTGGCCATTAGAAAATACTTTTCTTCCAAAAGCTCTCTGCTCAATTTGTTTCCCATAACAACAACAATAATAGGAGAAAAATACTACTTTTTATAACAATTTAAGGGCCAAAATTCATCCTTTGGTACTTGCATGCAGTCACCCTTTCAGTGGGATTTGCACTCATTACTGAGGCTAAAAATCTGGCCTGTGTATCACAGGCTACCCTTCCATGTAACTACAACAAGTAACTGTAATAAAACAGCAAGACTTCATTTATTTACTTCAAAATGGAGGGAATAATATGATTAATTATCTTCTAGTGTTTGCGTACCTATCCCTCCTTTATATCCTCTCATGCTGTAGCTGATAGCTAATCTTTCATTGCATCATGTGCTTGAGCCTTGGTCTGGCTAATACAGTAAGTGGAAAAAACGGCAGCTGTGGCTTCATGGCCTTTCTATTCATCACAGATTTTGCTGGGGGAGGGAAATTGCTGTAACACTACTGTGAATTCAGCCAGCTCCTGTGGGAAGAGGCCTTGGTGCACTCACCCATCCCTAGAACTGTTCACCTAGGAGTTATTGCACTCAGAAGGTCAGCAGGGTATTGTTGGCTTCTATCATGTAGTCAAAGGAGGGTTTATGTGGCCATCAGGACAGATAAGTTGTGTTGAATGTGATTGACTATGAGAGTGCTTTTTTTAATTCCTAGGCTCTTGCCCCAAGCAATATACATGTCCAAGAGTGGTGAGGGTATCCAGAGAGAAAGACAAGTTTTCCTTAGTTGCCCATAACTTTATGTGATGTTAATAATAAGCAAAGAGGTTCAACAGTATCTAGTGAGAATGACAAAGAAACCCTTCAGTCTGGTTGTCCTCGCTATTACAACACTGCTTAAAAAATTGGAAACCAATCAACAAAAAAATAGACTTTTAGAAGCTGCTGAGACCAAAGAAAGACAGCAAACCCCACATATTAGGTAATACAATAATAACATTTTTCATGTCTCTAATTAATTTCATGTCTGTGTATTTTTTTTTTTTACATTAAGAGTGTTTAATCTAGATTCTGAGCTTAAATATTCAAGGTGAAGTCCCAGAAGACCTACTGGTTTTTAAAACCACTTGAAAACCTAACAGCACATTGGTTTGGCTTTTTGATTTATTAGGAAGCAGGCTTAACTGAACTTACTGGCCAGAACCTAAATAAGTCTTGCTGGCTTTCTGCTTTGCACCTGCAGAAGCAGCTTTATAGAGCTACTGCCCTCTCTAGATATTGTACACTATCAATATAACCTTCTCAACAAAAGAATAAAAGAAGGAAGAGGATTGTTGATAAATGAAGAAAATTGCAGTAGCAATGTACTTGCTGTAACCCTTCTGGGATGAAATTAGAGGCAACGGTCCCACAGTGAGGCTTATGGGACAGCTCAAAAAAACATTATTCTCTGAGCTATCTTTCTTCTTGTATAGATGAATGCAAGTGATTTGTTGTTTTGTTGTTTTTTTGGGGTTTTGTTTTCTTGAAAAGTATCATTGAATTTATTGCTTAGAAGCTGTTGTAACTTTCTATTGGTTCAATTATTACAGGAAAAGAAAAAGACTGAACTGAGGAAGAGCAGGAAAATAAAGACAGTATTTCTTTCTTGTGTAAGAAACAGGTAAGACTCAGAGGACTGTGATATTGCTAGTACTTATTTACAGCATAATAATAACTGTGAGGTAATTGGTTAAGTTCGCAAATACTGGCATCTTTTTATTTAAACTTATTCACACCTTCACAGTCTTGACTACCTAAAAGACGGTGATTTAAAATTCACAATCCTTTCCAATTAACTGACACAGTAGTACACTGCCATGTACTGTATGTGCCACTATGTTGAACTGTTCTGCATTGGATAAGCAAAAGATTACATTTCATTTTGTACCAGCACACTAGGGGAGTATGTGTTTCAGGTTCCTTGATTTACATTTTGGGTTTGCTGAAGGGGAAGGGAGGATTCTTTTCTTTTCCTGACATTCCATTCCCTGAAAGCTATAAATGCCCCAGTTTTTTCTGGGATTTCTTTTTTTTTTTTTTTTTTTTTTTTTTTTTTTCCGTGTTCCCCTTTTTGTTTTATATA
>NDXB01017981.1:218224-272439 GCA_002631895.1 Agapornis roseicollis
TTTTTTTTTTTTTTTTTTTTTTTTTTTTTTTTTTGGCCCAGGTACCCAGCTGTGCATGAAATAATGCTCCCCATATGTATTCAGCATTCCCACTACCAGTGTCTGTGCAAGTCACCAGAGTTTTCCTAATAAGGCCAGGTTTGATCTTTCATAAGTTCTCAAATGAAGAATCTAACTGCATTTGTTATCCTGAAGACAGATAGACTTCCCTGCCACTACCCTTGTAAAACAGCTGTAAGAAACAGTAAAGCATGCTTGGTCCAAAACCAAAGTCAAGCCCCAGAGCTGTTCAAGAGTGCATAAACATGAGGCAGCCAGGCTTTAGCTGGCCCTTCCCAGAAGGGTGGTGCACCAGATGGAGATTGATACTGAAGAAGGGAAGCAGACAGACTGACAAAGACTTTACAACAGAGGAAACTAAAACCCAGAAAGAGGCTTTTTTGACTGACAGGCTGGTTTAGGAAGAACAGCCTTGTCTGGTGGCTTTAGTGCCCCATGTCCAAGGCAAGGGTTTCATAATGTATGTGCTGACTGCTGGGGTGATGGCCCCAATTTCTTCTCCTTTCTTGTGACAACACAGGTGTGACAAGACAGGGAGCCAGATGACAGAGCTGACACACCAGAAAACTAACCTGCTTCCTGGCATGTTGGTATGTCTGTGGCAGGCAGGATGAATACTTGGTTATATTAGTTTTTTCACCTGATTCCCCTCAACCACAGGAGCATGTGTGCTAATATACATTGGAGACAAGCACAGCCAGGTGGGGGAAGGTGGTGATGTCTCCTTTGTCAGAAGCTTGTGAGTAGTCAAGGCTAAGGGAATCTGAAGCTACAGCCCATGTCAACAGAATATTTCCTGTGTTCATGAAAATACGTGAAACAGAGCTCTTTTCTGTCAGTGAAAGTTTCTTCACAGAATCACCTGTGAGATTTTGCGTCTTAATAGTAGCACTGGTCAGAAAAGGAGAAAGTAGATCTGAATCGCTTCTTGTCAAAGGAAGATAAGTGAGGAATTTAGATTAATATGGTAGATACTGGTAGTTACCTTTCAGTTACCTAAAGAAAAATCATGCTAATTTATGCATGATTTCAATATTACCTCATTTTAGAACAGAATGAATAAACTAATGAACATTATGAAAACCAAGATAAGGATCTCCAAACCTGAAAATTCTATTAAAATATTACAATTAGTCTCAGAAAGTATCCTGACAAGTGACAGAATTTAATGATGAACATGTAGTTATTTGAGCCATCCATTAGAGTCTGAGGCTGGAGATACAAAAATTTTGTTTGCCAAACAGTAAGATAACTCTTAACTTGAAAATACACACATCTGTTAAATTTCGTAGAGCTTTCCCACAAGGAATACAAAAGGAAAGCACTTCCATTTGATTGTGACAGCTAAATAAAATACAGCTTATCATTTCTGTACAGTTATTTCACAATACAGTTAATTTAATTTTTTCTCATGTAGAAGTATACCTGCCGTAAGTTTTCTCAGCTTATAAGAACGTAGGTTTTCAGTGTATTAAGGCACTGAAAAATCAGGTACACATTGCTTGGTACTTTAATAATCAACAAAATACAAGGAAGTCTGGATCTAAAATTAATGTATGCTCTCTAATATTTCAATCATTTTAACTGTGGCATCTTATTAGGTTTTAAGGAAAGTAGTTAGACATGGACAAACTTGGTTTTGAAGGGTGATTTAGCAAAGTAAATAGGAATGAATAAGTTTAGTTTTTCAAACAAATTTTAAATCTAGTATGAACTAAGCTTGTGTTACAGCTAAAACGTGTGACTTCTAGGAGCTATTACTATTAATGTGTTTTCCCCTTTTTGCAGGTTTTGCCTCTAATAAATTCACTGAGCAACACATACGGACTTCTGTCCAATGCTATGAGAATTAACCAAGGCACATTAACTACAGGAAATCTTCAAAGGTACAAAAATAAAATGCTTATTCAGTAATTAATTAAACCAAACAAGCCATCAGCATGTGCTACATAGCCTGAGTATTATGTTAGGTCAATAATTAAACTGCAGTAAATCTTCTGGAGGTTCTGTCCTGCCAAACTTTAAAGGCTCAAGACTAACCCAAGGACACTTAACATTTTAGTGAGCCAGTAAATGATTACACAGATAGCTTTTCAATCTAAAGCTTGCTAACTTTCTATTTTTTAAGACATACAGAAATTGTATGTTTTGTGGTTGTTGAATAATATCCTGTGAACAAAATTTATGCCTTTCTTGAGCTTATGAAAAAGAATACTTTATATGCTTGAGTTATGTCCAGATAAAAGTGTGCTTTTACTGCAGGGAAATATATACATGAAAAAAAGTAATGGCTTGGAATTTTCCCTTGTTTATGTGAACATGAAGATTATGAAAACTTGAGGCTAATCTCACTGTATGCAGCTGGTCATGGTAAAGAAAAGCATTATGCAAGCTGTCTTACGTGACTGCCAAAGCAATTCCAAAAGATCCAGTAGTTACATGCTTTCAAGGCCTGGCTGGCTTTTAGGTAGGATTAGGAGGTCACAGCAAGTTGTGTGGTGACCTTGTGATGTGGGAATTATGGCACTAGACTGTGTATCAAATCATATGTCCCAACTTAACAAATAAAAATATAAAGCAAAAAGACAGAGTGCAGAGGAAGCTTGAAATGCTCGGAGATTCATTTTTTCCCTCATCTATATTATGTTCTGTCACCTCATTTACATAAAGTATATCTGGTTAAACAATTTGCAAAAGCATGTGATTTAATAGCAGGTATATGTGTGGCAGAGGTAAATTTGGATTTGAAATTAAGACATTACCAGCAATGCAAGACAGCTGGTATACATCAAGTTTATTTCACGTGCGAGTCTTTGTATGGAATTTTGTTTGGAACCCGTTACTATTTGACATGTTAGCTCATAGTTTATTTTAATTACAGAATATTTAAATTGCCAGATCTTCAGATAAGGTTTCATAACAATCAGAATGAATATAAGATTATTCAATCTGCTTTCTTTTCCCTCCAGATATATGGCTGTATATTGGTCCCATATAAAGTGTATATTTTGTGCCTGCATACAGCATATCATGGCTGTCCTATGCCATCAATATAATCATCATCTCCAGTTCCATCTTTGTTTTCTCCCAGCTTTATCTAATTTTTTACTAGATTTATCTATAGGTTTATCTATATTTTTCCCAGGTTGCTTTGAAAGAGGTCAACTAGAGTAGGGCCAAGAATTTGGCCTTAGATTTTCATAGAAGTGGAAGTTATGAAATAATATGATTTGCATGAGTGATTTTGCTTTTGTTGAAGAGAATGAATTGGATCACTATTATGTCCAAATGCAGGAAGCACAAATAATCTTATGAAGGATTTTATATTGGAGGATTTTGAAGCAATTTTTTTCAGATACAAAGATTAATATAAAAAATAACAAAAAAAGCTTGGATATTGTTTATCTAACCTGAAACTTTAGAGGTTTACTTTTCATTGAGTACATCATCTGCTGTTGTAGAGACATCTCACAAGAAAAAATTATAAACATACTCTTTCTCTACAGATTTAAGGTCATAATATCTCCTACAATGAAACTATAACTGCGAAGTAGACATAAATGTAGTTCATTTTTGTCAGTATTAGGAATTTAGAATATTTATTATGAAATAAAGTGTTATCATTTGTGCTATGGATAAAATAGTTGGAAAGTTCCAAGAAAAATAAAAAGGTGGCTGTTTGACCTGAAGCTTAAAAATCATGTCTCTTATGTATATAATATATTAATGACACTCTCAGTGCAAAGACTTTCCTGGCACATTATTCGTTGACATTCCAAAAGCCAACTTCAGTTAATTACATTGAATACAACTTAACCCTTGGGGTCAGGTTTTTTTAGAGATGTAGTTTCATTACTGCATACTCACATATCCTCGTCCCAGTTCCAAACAGGCTTTTGGGGAAGCATAAGGGCTTGAAAAATCCATTTCACTTCATCTGAAATGAGCAAGATCTTGAAACAAGAACTGGAGAGGCTTGCTTTATGGCATTTCACTCCAGGTTACACAGCTTAGGACAGTGAATCTGTGTGAGAGATCTATATAGGTCAAGAGTACTGGGCTGACCACTGGTATTTCCAAGCAAGAAACCTGGGTAGATGGTCAGATGGGACTCACAGAATAGCCTGGAAAATTCCCAATGGGCAGTAAACTATTAGGAGAGGCTGGGAAGCTGAGAAAAACAGACATACAGCAAGTGCAAGTATAATTTTTTACAGTTCACCACCTTACCCTTTACGCACACCGAGGGAACATCCACTGGTCTGTCAGCAGAAGGTATTGCTGAGTGTCCTGCTAAAAGGTATACAACAGAACCATGATCGTTTTGTAGCGTTCCTCTTTCTGTGCTGTGATATTTCATTGTCATAAGTTGTCTGCACAGGATGCAGCCAGGTCATGCTGACTCTGTAATTAGGCAGCCTTTCTCTAGCCATGATCTTGTGAAGCATCTTCATCTCCTTGTCTAGAGGCTTTTTCTTTGTCTCCCGCTGAAAGTTCACAAGCAAATACCTGCAAAACAGGGTAATACCTTGGGAAAAAATCCTCTGTCACTAAGGTACATCTCTGTGTTGCATGCATATGCGTGTTGAGACACGTACCCACACAAAGATTATCCGCTAAAAAGCATGAATTACACTATTTGCTTCTGCATCCCTCCCAAGTGACCTTTGTCATCAGCGACCTTAATTCTATGTCATTAGTATATTCCACTTTTGGAAACAAAACTGATTCATTCTCAACTATTTTTTCCTCTCATGCTGTCAAGTTTTTCAGTTTTATGGATTATGCAGAATTATGCATAGGGGACTATTAGCTGAAATTATGCAGAAGGGGACTATTAGCTGAAAGATAAGGGTGTTTCCCCCTAAATGCATTAGGGTAAATAGCTTTTAACTGCAATAGGTATAGCTAATGAGATATTCCAAGGAGACACAAATTTGCCCCTTCAGTTTCTTTTTATTTTGTGACTTTCTTGCCCACAGCACATTTCTGATCTGACCTGGTAAACACATGCTCTTCCCATTTGGTTTCCTTTTCCATCACCCTCTCACCCACAGACGTTTTATGTTTCTCTATATAAACCATTGATTAAGACCCAGAGGGAGTTTTTTACAGCCTGTCAATACAGTAGAAACTCTGTGATCTAGGATTTTTCACTTTAGAAGCTGTGAAAATGAAGATTCTGGGATTCACTTTTAGTATATCTATAACTTACCACATGTCACCCAAAACAACAGGCACTTATTTGCCTTTGTGGCTGCTCATCCGTATTAAATTAGTTCACACTGGTAGAGGTACAAAGAGGAAGTATGAGGTTTCTCTTCTCTGTTTCCTCCTGCTCCTTAGTGGAAGGGGTTCTCAGATGCTGATTAGGGTGCTTCATTGACTTTCTTAGGAGCAAGTTTCTCTGCACTGCATTCCTTAATAAGGGAATGGTAGTCAGCAGTTTGGTGGGCAGTATGCTGAGAGTATGCTCAGGAAAAGAGATGGGCAAGAGAAAAATAGATCCATAAACTTCCTTCCCTACCTTGCACCAAACTGAAGGCAGAAACTTTTGTGTAACTGTACTCTTAAGATTTAAAGATTAAGTTTTTTAAATGACAGTCTCTGAAGGTGTTTGTGAACCTTTTTCCACGTTTAGGTGGTGTTTTCTTCCTGTAAGAGCCAAGTCATTTGCTTCCTATCCAGTAGCAGTTTCATTAACACGCCTTTGTGGAAAGTTGGTCCTATGGAAGAGCATCAAAATAAGACACACATAGTCTGATAAAAGTAATTCTAACATTTCATGCAGTCATTTTTTAACATTTCATGCAGTCATTTTTTAAAGTGGATTTTGTAAAAGAGTTGTGTGTCACTATTTCCTCTACTCCTTCCAAAAATTTCCATTCTGCTACATGTTTAAGAAGAATGGAGAATTCTTCAGCCACCCCATTTCTATTGCCAGTAGCTTGATCCAGAGGCATCCCACAGTTTTTCTTTCAAAAATGCAAATGTCTTTATTAGGAAGTGGGCATATAACATCATTAAGATTGTAATGATCATAGAATCATAGAATGACAGTGTTTGGGTTGGAGGGGACCTTAAAGATCATCTAGGACTGGCAGGGGCATCTTCCACTAGACCAGGTTGCTCAAAGCCCCATCCAGCCTGGCCTTGGACACTGCCAGGGATGGGACAGCCACAGCTTCTCTGGGCAACCTGTGCCAGTGCCTCACCACCATCACAGTAAACAATTCTTTCCATATATCTAACTGAAATCTACTCTCTTTCACCCTAAATCCCCCCTTGTCCTGTCACTACATGCTCTTGTAAAAAGTTCCTCTCCAGATATCTTGTAGGACCCTTTAATCACTAAAAGCTGCTCTAAGTTCTCCTGGAGCCTTCTCTTCTCCAGGCTGGACAAGACTGGGTCTCTCAGCCGAGCTCCATAGCAGAGGTGCCTCAGCCCTCCCATCACCTTCATGGCCCTCCTCTGGACTTGCTGCAACAGGTCCACATCCTTCTTGTGCTGGGGGTCCCAGAGCTGATCACAGTAGTGCAGGTAGGGTATCACAATAGTAGCATAGAGGGGGGCAGTCACCTCTTGATCTGGTGGCCACGCTTCTTTTGATGCAGCAGCCCAGCTTACAGTTGGCTTTCTGGGCTGTGAGTGTACACTGACTCTGGCTCATATTTATTTTCTCATCAAACAACAACCCCGTATCCTTCTCGTCAAAGCTGCTCTCAAACCATTCCCTGCCCAGCCTATATTTCTCCTTGGGATAATTTGGACCCGCGGCAGGACCTTGCACTTGACCTTGTTGAACATCATGAGGTTCACACGGGAACTATATTGCATGATATAGTCAGGGAATAGAAAGAAAGAATACTAGAAAGGGAACTTTTTTATGGCTTTATGTTTTAAAACCAGAATGACTAAAGAAAACAGCTAGAGCAAAACCATACAGACAGTACTGCCTAACATGCCATCAGTGGTGAGATACAGTAACATTAAAACTGTGAATGTTTTTTGAGTGAAGTGTATGGATAAGATTAACATTTCTTCACAGAGGACTTTTTTGGTCATCTAAAAAAAAAAAAAATGACATATCTGCAACTGCTTAAATCTAGTTGCAGTGGGAAAAGTGCTTGGACATGTGTTTATGTATGTATATGTGCTATTGACATGGCAATGAAGCAGCTTACTGACTCAGGGCCAAGAAACCCTAATGGGAAAACTTTTCAGCATTTGTTGCTATCTTGCAGATTTACAGAACTAAGACAACATTTCTTTGCTCATTGTTGCCTCAAGTTGCAATCATTTTCCCTACTGCCTCCTCAGTCTGTTCCCAGATGGAAGAAGAAAATGGTCTATTATCTGTGTCATATGAAGGCCTGGTAGGTTTTGTTCTTTACAAGCAACCAAATTATATGTTAGTGAAGCACAGGCTCCCACCTAAAGAAATGTTGAGTGTGAGGGTTTTACTTCTGAGGAAGAATTCAATGATGTTTTGCACTTTATTCCTCATGTGGAAGAAAAATGCATGGGTTTTCAGCCAGTTCTGCAGTTCCTAATATATAGGAGTGTGTACAGACAAGAGATGAGATGTACGCAAGTGATTCTCTAAGAAGTCATCATCCTTTTCTCAGTTTCTTTGCTGCTGCACTGCAGTGAGAAAGCTAGTTAATTGATCAGCCTGGTATTTAGAAAAGTTTAGTCTCACCTTCCTGCTCCAGTCTAGACCTCCTGTATGATAGTACGACAGTTAGTGCCACAGGGAAAACAGTGCTTCACCATCTGATAGGGAACCTGCAAAAAATAAATACATTTAAGGTTACGGAGTGCTTGGATAATGCAGTAATGGGATGCTCATAAATGCCACAGAGAAATCTCAGACTTCATGACTAAGCAGTTCAGTATCACACAGTGGGAAGGTTTATCTGTAGGAATGTATCCAGGCCGGTTCCAACTGACAGAGTTCTGAGACCCCTTGCTTATTAGGTCCAGAGCTTCTATGGGATTTTGAAATCATGAATGGTGTAAATTAAGATGACTAAGACAATAAAATATAATCACTGATTAACAAAGCAGGTCTTTATAAACATTAATGCTATATTTCTAAGTAGCTGGAGACATGACTGAGTAACAAATGTTCAATTGAAAGCAAATAAAGATATGATGAAATGGGAACTGTAATTGAAATTAAAACATTCTTCACCAGCATTTTTAGATTCTTATACACACATTAACTTTTTCTTTTAGATAGGAGGCCTTCCCCACAATTTTTCATAGTTGAAATAGTACCAAATTAACCATCATGTACATTGTGTGTTCCTGAATATTTAAAACTATGCATATATACTGAAATCATCCAGATTACCATAAAACAACAAAAGAATACAGTTTTTCTATGGAAACCTGGACTTTGAATTTAGGTTGTGATTTAGATAAATTTGTAAATATCCCTACTAGTGACTGTGATGCCATAGAACTGGTGTTTTCAGTATATCATACTTAGGTTACACTAAATATTATAGAAGGATTATATTCTGTGATGCTCAAAACATAGTGAATGGCCTTTACACGTCAAGTTACTCAGATGGATCATGGTGAATTTTTTACCTTATGAAAGAAGATAAGTATTTTGAGAATATTTGGGGTTATTTTGGTAAATTTTGTCTTTTTTCTCATGATTTCCCTTCTAGTCACTACCAAGTGCTATCTGAATACTTGGTCTGATTCTCAGGTACACTGAGATTTTCTGCTGGGTCTCTGCTGAGGGATTTTCTCCCAGTCTGAATATTGTATCAATCACACACATGGCATGGTCTGGGATAAAAATAAAGAGAGGTGATACAGAGATGAAGGTGAAGCAAGATGCTGAAATACAACAGCAGCAAAGATCTGACTGTGAACTCAAAGGATATTAACTGGAATAGACGGCACAGGGATGGTTACAGGTGTTTGCTTGAAAATGAGGTGATGAGACAGAGCTAAGTGGATCTGTCATATTCCAGGAACATTTCAAAGGTAGAGTTGTTTATTTAGGTTCTCAGACTTCTGAAAAATTTGTGGTGATTTTTATTAATGTGTAACTTTGTCATAAGACCAATATCATGAGGTTCCCATGTGATTTATATTGGTTAAAATGAATGTATTAAAAGTTATGCAGCTTCCACTGTCTAGCAAGCAATTTTGCAAGCATAACTTTTAAATCATTAGTTCTAAGGGTATATAGGATACATTGACATAATCCATTAAAAAGATTTGCTGACTAAAATCTTTAGATGCCCTATATAAAATTAATTATTAAATTATCACCATTATAATACCTGAACAAGCCATTTACTGCTGGGGCACTTGCCCCACTGTATCTGACATGTATGCAATTAACTATTCAGTTAATACACACGATGATATACTTTGGGTGACATGCTTTAGTGTGATGTGTCCCTGCCCATGGCAAGGGGGCTGGAACTAGATGATCTTAAGGTCCTTTCCAACTCTAACTATTCTATGATTCTGAAAGCCCATTTGCTTTTTAACATTATTGGACAGAAAGAGATAAAAGGGGAAAAAAAGAAAAAAGAAGACTAAACTTTTTGTCTTTTTTTCTGTTGGATTATTTATGAAGTTTGTTATTCACCAAGCAAATGTTGCTAAATAAGAAGGAGTCACTTTCAGTGCAAGGTGAATTTTCAGTGCAGAACAACAATTTATGTACCTTCTTGATCGGTGCATTGAATAGCCACAAAATACTTCCAGAGATCAGAGTTTTAAAATACAAACTTGAAATATGTGTGCCTTCTATCTAAGTAACAAGGGAAGAGATATCTGATGTTATGTTTCACTGGCAGTTTTAATTTTCTGTTTGCAGACTTATGTCTTTTCTGTAAGTATAAAGAAACACATTTTCATGTAGCACTTTTACTTCACTGTATGAAGGAAATAAGGGGATTTTTTCACCTGTCATTGAAATGCAGCCATTTCAGAGATGTGTAATTTTATTGATGCTAACAAACTAAACAACAGTTTAGTAAGGAGTAGAATAATGTGTGCTGTTAAAACTGCAGAGAAAAAGTAGACAGGGTAGAATGCAGCTACTTAATTAAAATATCTCGTATATGTCTTAGAGATGTTGATTTTAAATAATGGGCATTTTCTTTAGCTGTGTGAACTCAAATGATGATTCTATAAAGAGAGATGATTGACCTGCTTTAAATTATAAAAGATTTGTGATTCTCCTAAATCCACATGCCCTAGATTAATGTTAGTGTCAAACTGATTCTACGTTAAGCTCATTTAATGTGCCTCTGGGCTATAAGATGTTACTTTGCCAGCAGCAAAGGTCACATGTTTTCAGGTATTGGCAGTGCAAGTAATGACAAGTTGTTTCTGTGTTTGAGTGGATCAGGGTCTTTTTAGCATTTATTCAATGAGTTTGGCAAATCGTAGCCTCTGCCCAAGACAGCTCTGTGCCTTTGAGCATACAGCAGAGAAAATTATTAAACCTCCAGCTCTGAAATCTATAGCTTCATTTAGTCAGACCTCCCAAAGGAATTCTTATGCCTTTAGCTGAATAACAAACAATTTTGAAGCTGACCTTACCTAGGTAGAAAATTTCTTCTTGATCAGAAGAAATGAAAAGAATCATTTATATATTTACTGTTTTGTAAGCACATTTTTTGTTCAAATATATTTTATGTATGGTAGTCAAATTAGCCTTACAACTGCAGTTCTAAAAAAACCCCAGCTTCTGTGAAATTTTGTAAACATTGGTCTTAAGCAAGGAAGCCTGATCAGACATCTGAAACTCAGCAGAGCTGAAGTGCTGCTTTCCTGCTTCCTTCCCAGGCTGTTGAGTGATGAAGCAAGTCATGTAACAATACCAAGATTTACACAGTGTTGTGAGTCATCTTTAACAGGTAATCAGAAAATGCATTAAGCCACTCAGACGGGATCCTGACATTTCCCAAACGCTTATAGACTATGCATGGCTACTCCTGTATATTTTAGTGGTGAAGAATGCTCAGAGAAATGTTTTGTTCTCTAAGGCAAAAGCCAACAAAGAGAGTTAAGGTTATGACACTCTGGGAATAGAATTTGCTAAGTATTATCAGATACCTACAATCTGTGTGGTAGATTTTTTCTCCCAGATTGGGATCTGAGAAAGGCAAAATGGAAACAGTTTATAGTGGATGGCAAAGGGACAGATATCCCAGATACCTATCTGTCTCTTGCATAAACACAGAAACCTAGGCCAGGGCTATAGTCAGGCTTCTCTGGGGGGCAGATACTTGGAGCCTGAAGTCACGTCCTTGGTCTCAGTGCTTGCTCCTAGGCTGTTTATACATTATCCCAAAATTGTCATTTGATAAAGAGCAGAAAGGTCTCAAGAATGCCAGCACTCTGTCCCCACATCAAGTGATCTAACCTGCCAGAACCAAGCCCCCCTGTTCTTCCTCCCTAGCATATGGACCTTACCTTGGAGCAGCTTTCTCAGGAGAGGTTGACTGAACCTTTTGCCTCCATTGCCTGGTGACTGACGCACTCTCCTGGCACTGGAGCTAGAGCTGCAGACGTCATCATGGACAGGAGAGCTTGAATCTCGGACTTTCGGTTTTCTGGTGGATCCCCAACATCCTACGAATTTCTGTGGCCAATGTGTGCCTCATAAATTGGTCTTCTTTGGAGACTTACGCCTGTTTTGCATTCCCCAAGCAGCTTAAGCTCAAAGGCAGGATCTGAGGCAATTAGTGCAGCAAAGACGAGGTGACAACTGAGCAGACCCAGAAGCCTAGCATAAGGTCTCCAAGGAACTTAAGGTATCTTAAGCTGTGCAGTACGATAGGTATGGATTAATTTAATTGCTCTTCTGAAGTTAAGCTGCTAAGTTTCTCTGGAAGGGCACTGATGTGATTTGTTGCATGCTTGCTGAAGCTGTAATGACCCAAGTCCTGTTAGAGATTTTTCATTTGTTCACATATGTATCACAGTTCTCAGAGGTTTAACTGAGCCTGATTAGCTTAATCAGCACAGATTTCTGCATGGACATGCCTTTCTCACATCTGTCTCCCTTCTCTCTTTGCTGTTGTCACATTTTTTCTTATCAAAGTTTCCGTATCTTTAAACACATCCCTGAATCTTTTCCTTTTTATGGTCTTTCCAGTTGCCTTTTTATCTTTGTAGAAAGCTGTGGAAGATGTAATAATGGCAGATGGAAGATGAGACTAAGTATGGTCTGAAAATGCAATATAGTTTGGCCCAAAGCCTTTCACAGCAAAATTTGGGATATTGACAGCTTCCTTAGCTTGCTTGGCACAGCTGAGCAGACGAAGGGGAATAGGGCATTGTCCATAGCATAATAGGCTTCAGAAGAAACTAAAAAAAAAAAACCCACATTAGAGGGTAAAATTGGGCTAAGCTTTCTCTCACAGTAGCACTGGGTACTCCGGCACAGCTTCCTTAAAGCATAAGGAAAAACAGTAAGTGAACATATTTAGTGTTGCAAGTGAAGTCTTATGTCAGTGTCACTCTTCCAAAAGTAATGGTATTACATTGGCTTATATTGTTAAAATTCAGGATTACAGTTGATGCTTCTGAACACAAGCCTATGTTTTTCCTCCCAGATGCAGATTATAGAACACTAATATGTGTTCTCTACCCTTATGAGGAAATAAGTGTACTGAGTTTTAAATGCATGTATAAGAAAGGAAAATAATGCATATGCAAATGTTTGTGTGGGCCTGTAGGTAGATGTAGATAAAACATAAGATATAGTCTCAAGGTTGTTGTAGTGGCCACTGACTCCCAAGACAGAAGTTAGGAAATCATAAAAATTTAAGAAACTGTGCCTAGGGTGACTCTTTCATCCTCTTCCTCTTTCTCTGTACCTTTTGTAGTTGTACAATAGTTGTACCTTTAAGCACAACTTGAAGTAGCATCTCCAGGGAGACTTTGGTCCTTGTATCACAGTAGGTGATATCCATGTATATGTAGTAGGTTGATTATATCCTAAAACTCATTCAAGTTTGTGGGGTTTTCATATATTTTCAGTAGAAGAGAGTAGGCAATAACTCAGAAATGACACAAATTACCTCATCTACTGTGTGGGATTCAGAGACCTAGATGTAGGTGTTAGTGTGTGAAGATCTGTTCTCCCATTACAGGAAATAACATTTGGGTCGATATAGCCAGTGAGGTTTGGAGAGCTGCACCTGGACAGCCAAATAGTTTCCAGGTTCCCTTAACTGAACAGACTGGATTCTTTTCTGCCTGTTGTGGAGCTTAGACACTTACTTCATGTTGTTGACACTGACATTTTGAGAATTAAATCTAGGTGTCTCCAATGTGGAGGTGAATCTCACCTACTGTAATTATCTAAGTAGATACAGATGTATGTGTGAGGTAAAGATGGTGATTGGATTAAATTTGTTGCTGTGATTTTAATGTGAATAAAATCCAACCTATTCAATCTGTTATGTGTCCCTCAGGGGTAATTAGGATTCAGTGTATGGCTAACTTACTTTTATATGCATTTATCTATCATAAGAGGGATATATATGCCTGTACTCATAAGGCAAGTAACTCTAGAGTATCCTTCTCATGTTTAAGATATTCAGGGTGCTCAGTAAGCATTTAGTAATGCTAACTCCCATTAAGCATTACATAAGTCTATTACACATTTCCAATGAAAATATTAAAATCAGACATTAGAAAACTAGTCCTGTAGAGTCCAAACAATTCCAAATAATGATTAGTACCAGAAAGTATGAACACTTGCCACCTTCAGGAGTTGTTTAGTGCTAAGCAGGGTGAAGTCCTCAGGGTCACATTCATATGAGAGCCTGGAGAGAGGCTCAGCACTAACAACTGGTCACAACAGACTTGAAGTTATTTATAGACTTTTGTGCTTGGGTAACTCTAAGTAATAAAATTCCTTCCTTTAAATAATAAGATTTAGTCTTGTTTTTCTGTGCAAAACAAGTTGTTGACACACTCAAAATAAAGAAGGTTTTGAACTTCTTTTAGGCTCAGAGCTCTTAAGTTCTGTCCCAGTACTGCCTCACTAGATATGTTGGTTGTGCACCCATTCAGTAGCAGGGTTACATTCAACACTTGATTAGCCATGTGTTGCAGATTATTCATGCCACAGATATTAACTGAAGCTCAGAGCCACATGAATGTGGCTACACTGCTTCCAGGAGCATCTCAACTCCACAATCTGTACAGCTGCTTTTGCATTACGCAGAACTGGAGTTAATAACCCCATATAAATCTTATCTGGCTCCATATTAAGCCAGTTCCCTGGGAAACACAGAGGCTTTTGATGGTGTCAACCTGTATCCAGCTGGGCTTTATTAATTTGAGCTCTGTGCTGCTCCACCAAGCCTATAATGGAGCTGGCATGGGTGGTAACCCTGAGCCTGGCAGGTGACAAAAGGTGGGGGGCGTGAAGCAATTGCTTCTACAGCATGGTCTGTTTATCTAGAGGAAGAGGTTGTTACTCATTAGTGGAAGCACAGTGCCACAAGATTTCAGACAGTTTGTTAATTCTTTTTTTTACTATTTATATTTTTAACTAACATGTCTTTCTGAAGTGCCAAGAAGAATTGCTGGACTGGTGTTCAGTCAGAGTGATCCACATGTTCCAAAATTCATTCAGGCTACCTGTAGGTTACAGGGAGTTTAGTGCTTATTTAGTTTAAGTAGTTTAGATGTTTTTAAGTTGTCAATAAGAGATTGATTTTAAGGATGTGTACTCATGTCTAAACTGTATTTCACATCAGGATTCTTTAATGCATCAGTCCTAGACAGACACTGGCACCATGACCTGGGCAGCTCTTGAAAGCCTATGGCAAGAAGTAGTGCTCCAGCACTGATTATTTCAGTTTCTCCAAACTTTTAATATTCATACACATTTCTTCACATGACAGTGAGACATCTATGTTCTAGAGTAATCTTGAAAGCCTAACCACAGATTTATTAAGACCTTAGTAGTTTATGATGGCTGTGAAAGCTCCTGCAGTTGAAACATGCTGTTTCTTATACCTCATAGAGGCACTTCCAAATGAAGTTGCTCTTTGCTGCTTTTGTAGAGAATTCTGGACAATAAATTTCTGGGATATTTCTCCAGGGCTTTTATGATTGTATATTGATTTCTTTAATTTTATTTTCAAAAGCCCTTTTTCAAGTAGTGGAGGTTCTGAAACTCTAGTGATAGCTTGTGTATAAATGAAACCCAAAATCTTGAAACATTCTGTTAGACAATGGAAAACTAAGATCCATGGAGAAGATAAACATAACTAGAGAAAAGGTGACAAGAAAAACACCTTAGATATGCTGAAGCAAATATTCCTATGGACTGCAAATATTTTTTATTTCTATAGCAACTTATAATCAAGAACTTTCTAAAACATTAATTGAGCTTCCCAATTTGAAAAGTGATTAACAATTTTATTGGGATAGTCCTGTTTATTAATATAGCAGTCTGATACATTTGTGATTGATATTTGACAGCATATAGCCCTGTTGATCCAGATGGTAACAATCACATACAGCAAGTATTTCTAAATTATAACTGTAAATAAGACTCTGACCCAGACTTCCTAGACATTTAATGTAAACAGTGGCAAAATTAAGACACTGCCTAAACTGAGAAGGAAACTACTCTGGGTATTGTCTGTTAAGTGCGCTGGGAACTCCCACTAATACAGGTAGCTCCAACCACGTCTTGCTATATGCCTGGGCAAGTCCCTTAATCTTTTCTTAACAAAACAAGGACCAAAGAAAGACATGCCATGTGAAACAAATTCTGAAAGCTCTGTGGAGCCTGAAAGATCTGTTGCCTGTGACCTTAGAGAAAACTTCATTAAGGACATTTGGTAAGACTTCAGTTTCCTTTTATTTCCTTGAGTCTTTCTTCTAAGAGTGTTTAATTATTTGAACTATGTCAATAATTGCCTAAGTTTGTATACATGAGTTAAGTCATTTAAGAAATTACTTATGAAAGTAGTAAATCTGATGAAAACAGTAAATTAAGCTAATTAATCATCAGTTAGTCATGGCCTTATATTTAGACAAGCAGTAGTCTTGCAATATGCAGTGCCTGCAGGCAATAAGAAAGAAACCCATATCTCACATAAGGCTTTGGGGACATTTACTTTTTTATTTCACTATGATTGTGTTAGCCTATAGGCTTACTATAAATTCATTAAAATGCAAAACCCAATGTACTGTACAACCTGTGCTCTTCCAGTGGTGTAATCCAGACACTGTATTCTTCAACTGATTTTCCTCAACCTGTTAGAAAAATAAAGTGCAGGCTGTAAAAGTCCCTGTGCCGTAAACTTGCAACTTTCCCTAAAGCTTCAGAAACTTTAAGTGTATACAGCAGGTAAACTAATCCATCTTCAGGGTGTACCTGTTGCAGAACTGAGAAGAGGTGATCTGTTGGGTACAATGCTTAGGTCCATTCCTTTGTAGATGAAAATCAGTGCTTATTACACCAACCAGAAACAGTTAACCAGAGCAGGTCTTTACATCATTTCTGTCCTGTAACTCCTCAAGTCAAATGTTCTGTAGCAGCTTCAGAGCCTTAGTGTGTTTCTAACAACTCATAGACAGTCATGATGTAGTACTGTAATTGAGTGTTGATGGGACAAAGGTTTTGATATTGATAATGTGTTTTTCACCTAGAGGAATAGTATCTCCATTTTTATAACAGAAATCTTCAGAAAAGTCTTGGTGGTTTCTGCTGTTATTTTCACCTTCAAGGATCTAACTTAAGGGCAGTTGAGCATACTTAGCTTTCACATGGCAGACCTGCGATGTGTCCCTTGTCTGCAGCAAATGCTTCCCTACCTGGGAGTTCCTTTCAGCTATGTGAATGGACTTTCAGTGCACCCAAATGAAACTGTTTCAGCTGATTCTGTGGCTGCCGCCTTCTGTGCTTCTCAAATCTATCTATCTGAATTGTACCAAAATTAACAGGGCTAAAAACAGAGCAGTAACTAGAAATTATGAAGATTACAGTATCAGTGTCACCAAATGTACTAATCATAAAACAAAACAGTAAAATTTCACTGCTCAAATGGCAGCTTGTTCACTGTACTATACTGGCTTCTGTATTTTACATGATCAGTTGAAGATTGAAGAAATGTCTCTTTTTCAGGGGATGATTCAGTTCATTCATACCATAGCCATAGGCAAAATTCCTCAGTGAGCTGTGTTTTGTTGTGAGAATATTCATGCGCTCAAGTCAAGCTCAAATGTTCAGTCACTTTAGCCATTTGAACAAACCAATTGTTTAACATTTCAAGTCACTTTTTAACAAAGTTTATTTCTATATAATAATGCTCCGAGTTAATTCTTGAGTTTACTTTGCTACACCAACAACATTGAACTCTTGAACACCCAAGGAGTAGGTGCAGTAATATAAAAGTACAGTAAAAACAATTTATTATATTTACCTTAAGTAAATTAACTGTATAGGATGCCCTGCATTAGCAGGCTCTCCAAGGAACTTAAGGTAATTATGTGATGCAGAGCTGTAGTAGCAATACCAATGTTCCCAACCTTGTCAGCATTCAAGAAGATAGCAGGTTTTTCTGTGGTCTGGGAGGAGAAACAGCTCTACTGCCTGTATCCCTCTTCTCCCTTTCTGCCCTATCATGATGAGTACAAGAACAGTATCCTCACCAAATACACTACATGATACAGTGCCTGGTGAGGGAAGTTTCTCATGCATGAGAGACATACCAGCTCATGTCTTGGTAAAGAAGCTTGCAGAGCTGGGAAAGGCTGAAATTTCAGCTTCATATGGTTTTGTGGCTTCTTAGATGGGTCCCCACCCTTACAAATGTGAGATTAGTTTATTGTAAGGAACAGAAACAGGGAATTACAAACTTGTAATTCTATCAAAATGAAAAACATGCTTAAGAAACATATAGCTGGCTCTCCTCAGTACATAAAAGTGTTCCCTCCTACTCTATTTTTAAAGGAGGCAGTGGGGAACATGGATTAAGTTATTAAATCAAATCAATTAACTAATTACATTAAAGCAATAAGTTGGATAAAATTATTTGGGTTTGCTTTACAATATTTTGGAGGCTAATTCCCTGCACAGCTTCACACATAAAGTAGGAAAGACTCATATTTAATGGGATTTGGCCACAGGAGTTATGCAGAGGATCAGAGCCAGAAATAGCAGTCAGAAAGAAATGATACTTCAGACGAAGTGGAGCAGTATTCCCTGACAGTTCTGCCAAATTTGTTGATTTATTTTAATCATTTTTTTTTAAGCACTGAATGATGCTTTGTTTTAGTGGAGGTAACCTGCCCAAGCTAGCAGGCTGCATGACACTGAAGTCATGTTTTGCTTAGCATCAAGATTCCTACATGCCTAAATCAGTTTATTGTGCAAAGGTACAAGAGCCAGAAAGAGTAATACTCAGAATTAATGATGTTTGGTGATTCATTCTCTGGTGAGGCTGGAAACACTGATAAATGTGGTGCCCTTCCTGTTGTGTGACATCAGAACTCTCTTTTTCTCAGCCCTGAAGTAAACACCTTTTTAGCCTTGCCAACTCTCTCTGCTTTATCACACACCTCATTTTTGACGTGGTGTGATCCTAGGAAAACTTATCTTTCATTTGAAAGACAAAATAAATGTTCTTTAGGACTTAGAATTGCCAAAAAACTTTCAAAATGCACAACCATAGGGGCAATAAAGCCAAAAGATAAATAACATGAACACAGCATTTATTATTTTTTTTAAATTATCGTTATTTTGAAAACAATTTCTTGATTTATCTTGGGGTTTGACACATACCTTTTTTATTTAATGTTTGCTGTTGGCAGGAGTAGAGTCTGTTAATTTTTCAGTTCTCCTAATTTCTGCTGTTCAGTAAAAGTTGAACATTTCTGTTTTCATTTTCTTCTGCATGGAGCACCTTCTTTCTTTAATGCTACCACTACTGTTGAAGTAAGAGAGTGTTGCTGATAACTTCAGAATGGAGCTTAACAAAAATATCTTTTGGTAAATTTAAGTGGAGTCTTTCAGATTGTTTCATACTGGACCTTTTGTGTAGCATGGTTAGATCATTGTTATTCTTTTATTCCCTCTATATAAATACAACAGCGGTATAAAAATCTTTCTGATGTCTAGGACAGCATATAGCATCACAGGAAAACTAAGGAGGCTGATTAAATAAAAAAAAAATAAAATTAAATTAAAAAAACTAAGCTGATTAAATAAAACCAACAAGAGTCACAGGAGGAAAGGGAGGAGGGGAAACACTTGCTCGCCTGATCTAACATGTTTGCAAAAGCTAAAGCAATTCTCCACCAGTTAAGGATTGAAGTTTCCCTGGTGGACTGATGACCTTTGATGTGATAATTGCTGGTTTTCCTGAAACTCCAAAAGAGATCATGTATAGTATGGTTAGAAGAAAAAGGGATAAATATTAATGAAGCATTGCATATTCATTCAAAACCAGCAGGAGCCCAGCAGTTAAACTCTCCTTTTCATCCCATGAAGAAGGATAGAAACAAAGATCCCTATAATATTTGCCACATAACTTACATACATGGAGCAGTTCTACAGAGTGTTGTGTATCTCAGTTTCTAAAAGCTTATTTTGTTATTGAGAAGAATATTCTTTCTGTTAGGTTTTCTTTCTTTTGAAATTGTCCTTTAAAAATTAATTTTAAATGTTATTTTAAGTATTAAGTTTTTACCTCTTATGTAACACACACACATATGGGTAAGAGTATTAATTTTTTGTCATGGTGGCCTTAGAACTGAATCCAGGTGGATCCTAAGTTACTACTTTTCAGCATCCTCTTGCACACAGTTCACTACCATCTGCTTGATCTTAGAAAATAACAGCTAAATGTGCTATAGTTAGCATACATTTCACTTGCTTTCTCATAAGCTGGGAGAAAAGATAAATGTTTGCAGAGCAAAGCAGGGACAACATATCCTATTGCTTACTGCAAGACTTTATTTTTGTTATAGTAAAGGTGCAAGTGTTTTATTTATCTTGTGAAGTTACTTTCTTCTGGAGTTAGTTATTGCTTTAGTTCATAGAATCATAGAATGGCTATCATAATCACAGTTAGTAGGTGGAAAGATACTTGGAGATTGCCAAAAGGCTTATTATCTCAGTCAGATGTTAATTTGCATGTCTGTCATGGCTTGGAAAAGATTAAGTATTAGCCTTTCTTCTACCATGTCAGCCGTATTGTGCTGTTATCTTGAAGTATTTTAAAGCCAAATAAAATTGAGATTTTCAGACTGATTAGCTGGTGTGACTGCAAAGGCATTTTTGTGTTCAAGAAATGTCTTTGTTATAGCAGCCATCATATCTGACCTGCTCCCAAGGTCAAGAAAGATGAAGGACTCTTGATCTGTTGCAGAAGCAACTTGTTGTGGCCTACAACTGGGCCTGCTTTCATATGCAGACACTTACTGCCAGCCTAGCAACATACATGTTCTCTTCAAATGATTAATTTAGCATCAAATGAGACATACTGTTTCTCTGGAAAACATCCTTGTAAAGCTGACTAGAATGGGAGGTTAAATATCAAAGGGCTAACACAAAGAAAGGGAATGATCAAACAACTAGGCTATTTTGTGATTTACATGGGTTATTTTGCTGATGATTAAGTAAAGAAAAACCTGCTGAGATGAAGAGTAAGCAATTACACATTGAGGAAACTCTCATACTTATTGCCTTATTAGGAGTATTCATAGACTGAGAGACCCTCCACAGGGTGATCACTTGCTAATTCCTTATAGCCAACAGCTTTGTTGTGCTTACACTATGAGATGTTCTTGGAGGAAGGGAAAAGGCACTGAATGCATAACCACTGACTATCAAAGGAAAATTGTGGAGTGTGGAAAAGAGCTGTAAGTAAAGAAGGCTTCATGATATATTGATGGCTTTATCCTGTCTTCAACTGTCAATATCTTTTTCTAGAAGGCCAGTTGATAAGAATAATACATTAATCATAGCCACTGGTTATTGTAAGATACAGAATAATTGCCAAAGTGGGAGGGAAGTACTTCATTGTCAGCACAGGTGACAACAGCAGTAATAGACATGGAAGCAGAGAAAACTTTGATTACAAGACCATAAAAGTTTCTTTCTACTGAAGTTCCAGTGTGTTGCACTGAAGACTTGGGAAAATATTTTCAGTACACTAGTAATTTTTGGTTACTCCCATGTACAATATAGTTTCCTTTCTGATAAGGAACCTTGACTTTATGCTGACAGTTGTTTTAAGCTCCTTTCCTGCTGCAAGGATAGGGGAAAGATGCTGAGCAAAAATTAGGTTCAGATGTGAGTTGATATTGTTAAATAGATTCAAAAACAATTCTAGCAATGGTGGATAGAAAAGAACATCTTACCTGTGCCTGTGGCAGTAATAAATCAAAACATCAACAACAGATGGTGACTCCTGCTTGAATGCCAACAAGTGCTGTTCCTTGAGGGACAAGCATGTTGTGAGGACTTTTTTTTTTCTGTGGGAGCATGTAGTCTAGGGACCTAGGAACAATGTATGAGATAACAATAGCCTGATCGTAGGATCAGCAAATTCATCCACTAGCACAACTGTGCTAACTTACAGTTCAAGATGTGCTCCACTTGCTGCAATGGATGACATGCCTAGTTAACAAATGATGCATCTGCCATGATAGTCCACAACAGCAGCAAGCAATATGTCATAGTTTAGTTCCCACTAGCATTGTCATGACTCAAGTCTGAATGCTCTGTAGATTATACAATTTAAATGCCCTCTGTCTTCAAAGATAGAAAAGGCAAGGGTGTTGAGGAGCATTGAAATATCGAATGTTCCATATTTACATACAGCAGAGAACCATAACACAGATGAAGACTGTAATATGAACCAGTCTGAATTTCGTTTAAGTAAATAGATAAACATCAGTAAGTCTTTCCCAGTTCCCTTATTTAGCTCCTAAGGTAACAAACACTATACACTTCTGAAAAAATACAGTGTCATGGCTTAACCCCAGACAACAACTAAGCACCACCCAGCTGCTTGCTCACTCCCCACACACCCCAGGATCATAATCAAGAAATGGGAAACAGAAGCATAAAAGTAAGAAAACTCATGGGCTGAGATAAAGGCAGTTTAATGGGACAGAAAAGGGAGAAAGGAAGTAAAGAGGAAAAATAATAACAATAAGAAAATAATTAGAATATACAAAACAAGGGATGTACAATGCAATTGCTCACCTGTTGGCAACTAGTGCCTAGCCAGTTTCTGAACAGTAGCCCCTAGTTAGTTTTCCACCACCATGTTTATATACTGGGCATGACATCATATGATATGGAATATCCCTGTGGTCAGCTGGGGTCAGCTGTTCCATCTGTGTCTCCTCCCAGCTCCTTGTGCCCCTCCACCCTTCTCACTGTCAGGGCATGAGAAGCTGAAAAGTCTTTGAATTAGTATAAACACTACTTAGCATAAACACTACTTAGCAACAGCTAAAAACATCGGTGTGTTATCAACATCGTTTTCATAATAAATCCAAAACACAGCACTGAACCAGCTGCTAGGAAGAAATTAACTCCACCCTAGCCAAAACCAGGATATACACTCTGTCTGATATTCCTACAGTATGGAGCAGTAAGTGAAACAATGGTAATACTTTGAACACTGACCCAAATGCAGCATTCTCAGCTTATCATTTTTTTCAATAATTTCTGAATAGTGTGTGGTAAGTTTACAGGTAAAGAGATGAACTAATTGTAAGACAGTCTTAGCTCAAATGTAAGATTGATGAATGGAAACAAATCAGGAATACATCTTTAAGGAGGCTTAGCTGGGTGATTATTAAGGGTCAAAGCTCTTTGTCCAGTCTAGCTTGCCAAGTCATCATCCATAATAAATTGCAGAATGGTGTTGAATTTGGAAATCTGGTATAATATCCATAGCAGTAATATTATCAGGTTTTAAGGGAGGTCTTGTACTTCTTACTGTTGTCATTTTATATCATAGGAATGTATGATCTGAACTATGTCTTTCATTAAAGGTAGAGCTGGACAGAGGATGACAGTTTAGCTTTCAAGAATTCAGATTTTTTATTTCATACTGCAGTGAAAACAAAAGCCTTCCAGTGGGTTTTTGTTTGTTCATTTGTTTTTCTTTCCACCACATAAAAGTGTATTGAAATTTATTTTCAGGTTGAACAGTTAAGAATTTTCTTCTGAGCCTCAAGTCTCAGAGTAAGTAGAAAGCTTAACCTGGACTCAGAGTAGTTGAGCTGATCCTTCTATATTTTAGTTTCAATGTTATTTTATTGATAACAGTGATAATCAATTAGCCAATTCCTTGCACAGTGAGTCAAGAAACTTACATAAAGACATTGTGTAAGAAAGCAGGAAAAAATACTGAAGGTTTTATGTCCAACATAAAGTTTGCAAACAGAGAATGACACATTAAAAATTTGTTCAAAAGTCCTATTCAACAGGATATTTCCATAACATATGGCAGAAGGCGTAGTTTTTCAGCCATAAGCCTTAGGCAGGTATTAGATGCTAACTTGTGACATTCATTGCACTGTCTAGGAGATGCATATGATTCACACTAGTCAATCAGCTGCCTTGGTTTTAAGCAATTTCACGCTAAAAAGAAAATGTATTAGCAAAAGCTCTTTCCTATTTGGTTACAGTTACTTGCTTCCTAAAATTGCCTTCCCACTGTGTCCTCACCTGTAAGCTAAAATCTGTATCATTTGAGTGTTAACAGTTGATTTGTATTTTGTATAGATTGCTGAACTCAATATTAAACCATAGAAGATAGGATAATTTATAATAAATAGATCCCTTTTTATCATACTGGTAAAGGTGATGATTTGTGACATGCTCCATTCTACTGTATCACAATGTTTGTTGCTGTTCACAACCTTCATCACAAAACTGTGGATTTACCCTTAATGGTTGCCTTGTGAAAGGTGCTTTCCATTGCAGCTTTGATGTCAACCTTTCTGCAGTTATAGATAATGGGTTTTGATTCTCATTCAGCTGCATGGATACTTTTTCATTAATTTACAACTGATCCTGTTGTTGCCTGTGCATGTCATGACCATGAAGTACTTCTGGCCCCGCTTCCTTCTGCCCACCCCCTGGGGCTTATGGCTCAGGACCCCAATCCAGCCCCCTGGGACTCCTCCATCACCAACCCATGTCACAGTGATTGAGGATCCCCATTTCATCTCCCTGAAATCCCCCTGGCCCTGCCAAGCCATCATCCATGGGGCCATATCCCTGCCCAGCTGGTCCTGGCAATGGCCCACAGGGCCCATGCTGTGCCCTGAAAATGTGGCTATAGGTGTTACTTGAAACACAGGAGGATTTGATTTGCAGATACATAAAAATTACATTAGCAAACATAGGAAACACATTCCAATGCTCAGGCATTTTGCTATATCTCTTTGCATTTCTCTTCCATGAAAAGCTGCATATGTAACTCAATATGGTAATAAAGGCCTAGTTTGGAGCGAGAAAATCATGCAGGAGTTTTACAGACAGTTGCAAAGATAAATGCCTCTGACCAAGGGTCAACAGAGTTTTAAATGCAGGAGACAATGGAGACATAATCCAGTGCCATATGATAAGTTAGCATAATGCATTTTACATTTCAGATCCTTTCTATACGCTGAAATCTTTGGCATATTTTTTGACTGAGTTTTAACATATCTATGATCTAAACATATTTTACCAGCTAAGGAAAAGGTAAGTTTCTAGGAGCTTCTAGTAAAATGGAAAAATCAAGAAGGTGGGGTAAACCGATCAGGTGACGAAGCAATGGGTTATGCTACGTGCTATATGGGTGCTGTCATCCTGCAACACACAGCCCAGGGGAGGGAACTTCGGGTGCATCGTCTGCTTGAAAACACTCTGCTTTTAAAGGAGGTGCTAAGGAAAGCTAGAAATTTCTGTGTCTGCTGTCCAAGAGGCAGTATTTGCTCTTCACTGTAAGCCATGGAAACCACCTCTAATTTTTGGAGGGAAATTATCTGGAAGCTATCTTAGTCTAAGAAACCTGTGGCCCTCGGGCTCTATTAATAAGAGCTTGTGATCAGAGTTGCCTTTCTGCAGACACAAATGCATGTTAATAGCTTCATTCCTAGTGTAAAATACCTCTTGGAAATACATTAATAGACTATAACAATATTTTCAACAATAATATGGGGGTTTGATAAATTTTAAGATATTAAGACATAAAAATGATTTGTAAAATTTAATACATGAAGGACTGGTTATGGTTTCCTTTTTTTCCACTAGATTTTTCCTATAAAACTGCTTTATTGCGGTTATAAACCTTCCATCAAAATTTCTTAAATAAAATCTAGAAATAAACACATTTTGTAAATGCAGCTCCATTGTAAATAGAAGCTTTGGAAATGTATCATTATTCACCGTCTGCAGCCTGTGTTTAGAGTTTTTCAGTCTTCTAAGAAACTCATAAGCAGCTTGAATGATACTTTCAGGAACAACTGGAACTTGTTGACAGCGCTAAAAACTTGAAATTCCATATTTTAAAGCAATAACAGTTTCACATAGTGAGACAGAGGTTGTAGCTTAAAAGCTGCCTGCATTTAGACTTTAAAATCAGCCATATGGGACAGAAAGGGTCCCTCTGGAAAAATATTCATTTAACTCTTGATAAATTACTCATTTTTGCTTGTTTATTTTAAAGGACAACATACACAGGTATGTATTCATGGCAGATGAATTAGGTCCTATATTATGAGTGTGCAGTGTGGTTAGTGTGAAACATTTATACCACCCAGCTCATCAGAAACCAGTCAGATCATTTGTTTCATTCCAGCTGTGCTCTTTATATTTACATGGGGCCTGGGACAGATGGGATTTCAAATCTCTCTTCCCTCATATATGGAGTTGCACTTCTTTTCCAAATCCTGACTGCTTTTATCACTCTGCTTTATTAACAAAACAAAACACACACACAAAAAGAATGTTTAAATAAGCTTTCATTTCTGTTGAACCAATGACCTACCGGAATAATTGGAAGACTTCTGCCCAGTTCAAGGTGCTTTGGATAAGGCCTAGAATTCTGTCTAAATCCTCTGGCTGGGGGACAGAATTTGGCCTTTAACATTTAAGACTTCTAAATGGGAGGGACAGATATCAGACATCCCTTATAAACTGTGTATAGTGATGAAATAAGTGGAACAAGAAGACAGTAGGAAGAGTGTTAGACTTGTGGGCAATGAGAGACACAGATGTTACCCTGTGTTACTACTATACACTGAATTCCAGCACTTGCTTTGGTGCCAGTGTCCTTAAGAAAACAGCCTACTAGTGTACTGCTGCCTTCTGGGTTTTGGTCAGCCTGTAACTGTAACAAAACTTGTGGGTTTTTTTAACACTATTCATGTCTGGTCCTGAAAAAAACAGAAAATGTTCAGAAACAACGAGAAACAGAAAAATTGTATTTTCACTCAATCCAGATCTTTGAAAATCTTTATTGATTCATTCACTTTCAAAGGAAAGGTTCTGTGAAAGTTTTTTCTCACTTATTTCATTTCACTTTTCCCTAATAGCAATACCTCTTTAAACAAATATTAAAATGTATTTGACTCAACACTTTCTAAACAGCATCTAAAATACCATGGCCAGTTCTAGATCCCCGATATGAGAAGGACATAAGCAGATGGCCATCAAGATGGTTGGGGTTGGAACCCTTGTCCTGGGTGAAGAGCATAGGGCACAGGGTTGTTTAGCCTGGAGCAGAGACAGCTTTGGGAGGTCTAACAGCAGTCCGTCAGTGCTTACAGTAAGGTCATTGAGAAGATGGAGCCTCTTTCTTGACAGTCATGCATGGCAGGAGAACAAGAGGCAGTGTACATAAATGTGGACAAAAAAGGTTCAGACTGAATGTAAGGAAAACGAAATTTCACCCTCAACTCAGTCAAGCAGTAGAACAGGGTTCCAGTGCATTTGGGTAGTGTCCATCCATAGTTTTCAAACCTTGGTAAAGTCCTGAGCAGCCTGGTCTGACCTCACAGCTGAGCCTGCTAAGGACAAAGAAGTGGATTCTCTATATGTTGGTCTAAGCATTCCTGAATTGGGTCATTGATGCAGTTTATGAGACACCTTTCACATAAGAACATCTCATCTACATTTAAGGAAAAAAAAAACAACAAACCATTCAGTAAAGCAATCATTGATGGTTTCCCCACAATAATCACTGTAAACTGGGATGCCTCCCACATTCCTTAATACACAAAATGAAGAAAAGCACTACAGTTCTGTACTTTGCCTTTCTATCTCCTCTCCATTAGGTGGGAATGATTTCAGATACATTCTGCTCCTTCCCACTCCTAATCCCTACTGTATTATTCAGATGCTTCTACCTAATGATTACCAGTTTCCATTCCTGTTTTCCCTCTCTGTGCATAATGCACAGTCAGACACTGGGACATAAGGTGGACTGCCTGCTCCATCACTGATAGGGAAAATATTTCAGTAAGTGTTATGTCAGGCATCTTAGTAGAAGCTTGGCTCATGAGTAGGCTTACCATTGATTATCTATAAAGATATGTTATATATATAATTTATAAATATGATATAAAATCATGTCTCTTCATTGCTAAATAGGAACTTTACTTAGTAAGAATTGTGTTGTAAATAAAATTATGGATGCTTGAATATATTCAGCTTTGTCTTGCATCCTTTAAAACTGCTCTCTCATCTACAGAAGCTAGGATGGTGAACTTGAAAGTACCTGTATGTGAACTTGAAAGATGAAGAAAGCCTTTCTGTAGGCATTTTCCCTTGGAAAATGCAAGCACAGTTATATGTTCTAGCCTTTCAAAATGTTTTGTGAGATAAAATTATTCACAGAATAATTTCAACAAGTCCTTCTGGAGTTTCTTAGATCTCAGACTGAAGATTATTTTCAAACAGCTCTTTGAGAGCAGATTAGCAGAACTCAGGCTGAGAGAATTGATATTCCTCAGACAGATAAGCTGTATATGATATATTCTGTCCTTGAACAGGCAAGGGTGACTCTGATTTTGGGCTTTTTTGAAAGGAATACTAATTTTCAGATAAAATTCATTATCCAGATGATTCTTATACTTTGGCTTTTCTCATGTGTTTGGCTTTTCTTGAAGTATTTAGCAAAGGTCTTAAAGCAGCTTTGCACCAGGGTTATACCAAAGAGCCTGCAAGAGGTTGTTTTAAGGACCTGACCAGTCCTGTTGAATCCAGCAGGCATATTTATTTTACATAGCAGAACATATGTATTGGGGTCTAAGTAAGGACCTGGGACACCTGATTTGGCAGTAAATCCATCACTAGTGTTCCTTGCTCATATATTTGCTGCCATTCCTGTACAAAACCTTTTTCACCTGGTAGGACATGGCCAGTGGAGCTGACTTTCTGAGTTTCCTGGCAATGTGTCAGTTGCAGGTCACTGGGAATCCCCCCAGGCATACGCAGGTGTGTTCTTGAGTGGGGGCTGTGGGACAGCAAGGTGACAGGACTGGAAGGATTGCTGTGATATACATAAGTCCCCTCTGTTTGTGGGCTGGGGCTGTACCTTGTGTCCCCCCACGTGAAGCAGACTGGGAAAAACTGGGCCCTCTGGTTATAAAGGCGATTAAAAGTAAGATTGATAGCAAGAGTGACGTGCTTCTCGGCAGTGCCTCAAGTCAGTGCTAACTAGTCTGTGTGGAAAAGGATATGAAGCATCTGCTTTTTGTAACAGATTGTTTTATTTGGTCTGACTGTTTACTATTATTAGTAAGCTGGTTTCTCTATAGCACAGGTTTGTCAGGGAGGAACGTATCTGAAAACAGATTTCTTTATCTGTCAAGGAGCTTTTACATGTATATCAGTGAAAGTAAAATTTATATTATGCCAGGACTGGAAAAGCTGCTTGACAAACAAAGTAAGCTAGTGAGGCAAATCTTGCTTTAAAATCAGTACTCAGGACCTGATCTATCTTAGAATTCCTACTAAAGTCAGTTTGAACTTACTGAGAGTAAAACTCATTTGACTACACTGTGCTACAGCTTAAAATACATCTGAGATTCTCTCCTTCAAGTAGAGATGCTGCTGTTTATGTACAGATACCTACTCATAGTGCCAGTTCTTCATGCTTCAGACCTAACATAGGCTCCTCTGGTTGCCATGAGCTCCTGATGCTTCCCCCTGTACTGTCAGCAAGGAGAGTAGCCAAAGCAGCCATGCATTAGGATCTGCTCCCACCCAAAGACCACCCACCCATATGATGGCACAATCTACCTTAACCTCTCCCTGTGATAATGGAGATGTGTACATTGCCATGAGGAAATGGACATGTTCTCTGCCTTCTCCTGTATATTGTAGATCCGTAGATACTCTGTGCTAACGATGTTGTAACTTTGTGTAACGATGTGTAACTTTGAGGGGAAGTAAAAATATCTGGGAAGGAAGTTTTTAAATTGAAAGAGTTCTTTACCTAAAGGAGATGTTAAAATCTGTGCTCTTGCACTGTTTCTAAAGCTGGTGGACTTAAATAGAAACTTAAAGAAATGTGCAAACTGTGTCACTGTTGTTCACCTCTGTTATATGATCTCCTAACCAAGACTACTCACTGGATTACTGAATCAGCACTGTGTTATTGTAAGGTATGTTTTCATAATGCTCCACACTGCTGAAGCGAGCAGGGATATAGCAAAGATATGTGGGTTTAAATGGAATTTTAAAATTACCTGCAATTCTTTCATACACAGAATTTACTCTTTATGTCTGAAAAATAGTTGGAGTCTCTTAGTAATAATGTTACCTGGTAGATGGAAAGCCACTTTCTTTAAAGATAAAAAAAATCAGATATCAGAAGCCTGTTTGGACCCTAGTGCACATCTAATTATCTTTCTCAGTCTTAATTATTTAGCAAGTGTTAATAAAGTGCACGTATCATGACACTCATGTTTAATAAGCATATAAATTTAATTGATTTTTTTTCTTCTCTTTGAAGACTAACAGACACGGAATTCAATCACAAGGCAATGGCATTATAACTTCCAATATAACATCAGGTTTTAATAAGCCTCCTGTTTTCTGCACACATGTGCTTAAGACTGCCTGGAAACCAAACCAGTAGAGAAAAGGGATTACTTCAGATTACTTTGAAATGTGCATTGTTTGAAATGGCCTCTGGTGACCAGCTTTCATGAATGGCTGATTTTACTTCTGGGGCACGTCATCTGGCTCAATTATACCAGGCTCTTTTGTATGACAAGTGCTCTTCTTGGCTGTGTTGAAATATAAAATTCTAAAACAAAGTAAATCAGATGGTGAGAAATAAATTGAAGTAACTGTATATTATTAGCAGTTTGTAACTTAGCAGCATGCTGAAAAATATGCAGGAATTTTCTTTTAAAACTTTCACAGATTTGAAGCTAATACAGACAACGTTATTTTTATTTTTCTCTAATGTTTTATTCAACTATAATAACGGCATTAAAATCAAAAACACAGTTTCCTTTTCTCAAATATAGAGAATTTCTTCTGCAGTTTCATATTCTTAAAACATGATTGGAGTTTTTTGTTTTTGACATAGGAAGTGATGGAAACTTTTACCTAGAAGAATATTCCTTAACCTGTACAGAACTATAAAAGTGGGTTAGCAAGTGTGCATTATACTTTCAAGTCACTGCAGGCTTTTTCCTTTCCTGTCTGTAACTCTTTGTGAAATTACAATGTAAAAGTGTAATATAAGGTTATGATTCTCTCTGCCTTCAATTGCTTTAAATTATAGTTACTTTAAATTAATCTAGCCTGAGGCACTGATGATACATCATTATAATACACATATTATGTTTGGAAGGAGAGCAGGTAACTGATTGATTAGTAAAGTGTGCCAATAGATAATTATTAGGTTAGACCCTGATAGGAATTACATTCTTTGTGTTCACTGCAAATCCTCTACTTTACAACTAAGATTAGGGGATTAACCTTTAAGAAGAGATGGTAGGTCTTATTTTTTTCCTGACTTCTGCTTTACTGTAAATGTGTTTCCCATGGCTGCAGGCTTGCTATTCCCACAGGAAACTGACCTGCAGATTTACGCGGTCATGCCTGGTAGTCTGAGATTGCAGTGTTTGCCTTTTAAATATAAGATAGAAGTGTAAGATGTGAGAAGAGCATTAACATTACTAAACTTTAAACAGTCATCTCTCAACAGCTTTTTCCACTTAAGTGCTTCACTGTATTAGAGAAATTGAGAGTTGTTATTGTTGTTGTAGGGCATTACAACCCTCTAGTTGTCAAGGCAATATGGTTTAAAGAACGATTTAAGACTTCTGAACCACTAGGTTGGGCAGATGAACATCTCACGTCCCTGACCTTATGTAATTTCAATCTATCTGCACAATCTTCATGCAATTACTAATCTCATGAAGTTACTAATTTTATTTGGTCTCTAACCACATACCTGTTATGATTCATTTAGCATAGACTATGTGAGGCTTTAAGAAGTCCATCCACCCTTTGACACAAACATCAAAGGCTCACAGAAGCCATATGTGTGTGGCTGAGAAAACATCTTTCACTCCCTTTCACTTTGGAGTTTCCACATGTGCAGAATGTTCCAGAGTACAGGGCATTGCTAGGTGGGCACAGCTCACTTCAAAGCAAGGAACTGAAAATGGTAGGCATAAACCATGGAATGTGACCTTTGCAGGGGTATGGATGTATGAAGCCACCTCTAGTTAACTTGATGACAGTGACAGTGATTTCTGGCACTACAGGCAGACTGGCAGGTGTTTGTAATGGTGCTGACAAGGTGCTCACCAATGTGACCAACCCTCAAGATCATAATGGAAATTACAAAACTCTATCAACAGCAGAATCTCTACTCTGCTGTTTATGAATTATAAGAATTCTTTTGTTGTCCTTTGCCTTCTACTTTTCTTATGGAGAGTCTGATTTTAAGGAAATGGAGAACACTGGGGTCATATTTCTGTAAAAAATGTTCATTAATGCTAAACCAGCAGGTCATAGGCAAAATGCATAGGAAGATAATGCTTTTCTGCTTGGGGTGAGGAAGGAAAACTCGTTTTCTTGTGGTGATTGATATCTGAGGTCTTGTTTGTTTGGGAGGTTTTATCCATTTATTTATCAGAGAAACCTGTAAGAAGAAATTATCCAAGAAGATCTTTTGCATTAAGGAAATGAGGCAACTTATCGCTTGCAATGACAAGGCCGCTTGCTTCTTTTCTGTGCTTTTGATATATTTTTATGCAAGTTCCAAGCACTTGTCATCAAATCTTAGAAATATCCTAAGTAGCAAAACATTCATTTTTGGACTATATCTTAATAATATACACCTATGTAAATTTTTGGAGTCAGGGAGATCTAAGTACAGAGAAATAATCAGTAGGATACTGGATAGTAATGAGGAACAAAACACTTAACCACAAAATTGCTATTGCATTAGGAGTTTCGTTATTTAGGATCCCTGTGGTACCTTACATTCTCAATTCACTGGGCACGTGTATTGCTAATATAAGCAAAACAGAATCCAGACTTCTGATGCTTAAGCTCCACAATCACAGTCCACATTATTACGGATACTATTATTATTTATTATTACTGCGGCCTCCTTTATTGTCCATAGTTGATGCATATTTGTTTCTAAGGAAAGGCCACTAGAACAGTGGGCCATAACCTTTGACTTTGGATAATGTGATGTCCTCGATATCATGATCAAAAGAAAACACCAGCTCTGTAGTGCAGAGAAGACAAAGTCATCTCATTTGGCCATGAATGTGGGGCATTGAATAGCTACTGTCCTTATTACTTATCCTCACATTTGATTTCAGATTTACAAGCAAGAAAAAAGTCTGTTCATGTAACCCAGATGCCCTGTGTAAGGATATGTGGAGGCCACATTTGTAGAATATTAAAAATGGAGAAGTTCATACGCCTTTAAAGCTCATTATCAAGTATTCTTGTTGATACTCAGTGCCCTGTTTCAAAAGCAAAGTGTATGATTCTGGACAGATTTTTGTTGACCAAACACAGAATGGCACTTTTAGTGATCATAGTAAAAAATGTGGACATGAAAACAAAATGGATTTTCAAAGGGAAAATTCTCTTTTTGAAAACTATCTGTCTTCTGTTGTGATCCAAATTAAGCACTTTCAGTCAATGCACTGAAAAATCTTTGCCAAAATGGATATAAAATCTATGAATTGTTTAAAAAAATACTATGCTACCTTTTGCTTTTCTTCTTAGTCACTGAACATCCTCTTATGAGACCTAGAAATAATGTCTTCCTAGTTTTTATGCCACATCACATGAAGTGGTACTGTATCCCTTCTTTGAGGTGCCTTGCCAATGTAATTCAGGTTTTATGGGTAATTAATTCTCCATGCCAATGAGTCCATGGACTGCCTTTTATAATAATAGCAGCATAGAACCAACCAAAAATCCAAGTTTCCAGATTTTATCCTATGAAAGGTGAGTACAAACAATGAATTTGTGCTCTGGGGGGATAAAGAAAAAGAATCACTGAATGAAAAATTGCATCCAGATGAGGAAAAACAGTTTCTTTGGAATTTTTTTGTCTCATTTATATACTGGTTGCATTTCAGTTGCCCTATAGGGACAACTATAGGGAAACAACAATCTATAGGGAAAATATCACTTAAATTTCACAAATAGCACATATATATAAGTAATGATCATCACTTGTTTATTTAGCTAGAGAAAAGCATTTTATAGATTTTTACTGCCTTGATTTCTGAACACTGCACAAAAATTTTATTTCTCCATGTGGATTTGAAAAGTTTCCTTTTAGAATTTCTCCTATTTTTATCTATTTCTCTAGACAATTACAGTGTCCATAGGGGCACTTACAGTTTATCAGCCAGTATCCCACACAAACATTGCAGCCTTGTCTTCCCTATCAGGCCTATATTTTGATAGTTTTCTTTACTTTGTTTCTGGGAAACAGATTTTCAAAGGGCAAGTTATCAAAGATCACCTTTTAATAAATATTTATCATATGCAAAACTGAGATGAGCAAGAAAAGGTGGCATTACTGTGCTTTTGTGCAAGAAACATTCACTGAATCTTGGGTTATTAATTTTATGTGCGTAGATCAGTCCTGGTATCTTCCTTTGTCCTGCAAAAACCAAAAATAAGAGTTGGTAAAGAAACTCTTCACACTTTTTCCTAGAAAAGACTTGTCTAATGTGGCCCTAACATGCTAAAGCAAAAGGAAGATTTAAAACTTACTAATAAAACCCAAAGAGGATGAAATGAAGAATACTTGTTAATGTTCATTTGGGTTAGTGTAAATTTTATTAGCACTGAGGTGTAATAGTCAGGAACTTGCAGTTTCGTCCTTGGGGGATTATTCAAACACATTGGTGCTAATGTTTGCTCAGCACAGTCAGGATGACTGCACTTTCTGGGTCAACATTGTCTGAAAAAGTTTGCTGTTCAGTACAACTGAGGTAAGAAACTAAACACTGAGTCTCACTTCACACAGCCTTTCATGCTTTGTGAGATGAGTCAAAGGTTTGCTATTTAAAGATCAGACATTTAGAGAAATTGTATTTCTGCTGTTGCACCAAGAGCATGCGGTGTCTGGCGTCTGTCAGAAGAAGGCTGACTTCTCTGGCAACCCTGGACTTGGGGCCTTTTGTCGGCTTTTATGTGACTTAGAACAAATACATGGAAATTGAACTATTTTTAAAAGTCAGTCCAGATTAATTACAGACTTCCAGTGTACTTATCTGAGTGTTGTGTAATCACTGAAATGGTATTTAACCTTAAAATGCCAATCCCCTGTATTGGCTTTGCAGTGCTGTAATGTGAAGTGGGAGGCTGTACTGTTTGTTGGTGTAGAGACAATGAAAGACAAGATTTCTTTGCCACAGACACTTGGATATTCCTTTTAAAGATGTTCACACTCTTCTGGTGTAATTGCAGCCTGCCAGAGTGAGGAGCATGAAACTGTTTAGTTTGTGAAGCTTAAAATAAAAGGTGTATGTGAAAACAAGAACACGATCCTTTTTCTAGCGGTCCGACACCAAGTCCCATCCCCTGCCTCTTCTCTGGCTTCCCCTGAAATTTAGATTACCTTCCTATTAATGCATTTTTAGGTGAGTGATGAGGTCCTTTATGTCTTCTCTGTTGCTCTTATTAAATTATTTCTACTTATTAATCTGTTTGTAGCTCATGTTGCATGTCTGAATGCTAAGTCTCAGGTGTGGGTGCATGCAGATCTCCTGATGAATTATGTTCCAGTCTAATTATATACTGTGCATCCCAGTTCCCATGCAGGCTTCCCCTTGGGCAGACCTCTTGAATGTTCTTGGGCTTGAGTGGGATTGTGGTTTGGGGTTTTTTTGTTAACATATATCACTGTGCTTTATCCATAGCTCCAGAATAAAACCAGAAGGAATGTATGTGGCAGGTCAATAGCCTGGAGGGAGTAGGCGTGACTGAGGTTTCTTTCCCAACCCCTTCCTTTTTGCCCTCAGATATTCCCTTTCTTCCCTTGTGTTTCAGGACAATTTTGCAAAGCTTCATTCAGTAATGCCAAAAGTATTAAAGTGTAAGTGGCCACCTACTCCTCTCCATACAAATCAGTCATTTTCAGTCATAGTTTTAAATCTGCTGCAGCAAAGACAAGCCTCTATGCTTGCATCAGGTCTTACAAAAGCAAGGCTGTTTGACTGACAGGTACAGAGAGGAGGTTCTGATAATGTACTAAGCTGAGTCTGGAAGCGGAGTATCGAGGGTGAGGCTGTGCCAGAGGTACTGTGCATTATGGATGAGACACTCAGGTCTGTTGTTGATTGATTAAGGGACAGTTACGCTCTTTCGCAATGCTGGGTAAGATCAGCTGGATTGTCACTTAGTATGAGTTTTCTTGTCAGTGGGAAGATGACTTTTCATGTAGTGATCAAATGCAGATTGCAAAAGACAGCCATGCTCTCCCCTCTGCTTTGTAAGGGTTTAGTTGCGCATGCAGGTGATTTAACCTAAAATAGCTTTATCACTCTACCACATGCCATATGATGGATTTAACTCTTATTCTTGGAATCTTATGCTGGCTATAAATATTGGAAAAGTACCTGTGTTTGATGACATGAGATACATGTCCTTCATTTCTAGTAGCTAAGGTGCCATCTAATGACTGCGTAGGTATGGTATTAAATTAAGTAGGGAAGCTGGGGGGAATGCAAATTTTCTCTACATTTTTATTTCAGGGCAGAGAAAGAAGCTGTAGTGAACAGTTCTGGAGACTTTGAACCACAGCCACAGTACTGAGGTCTTTGACTGACAAGCCTTTTGCTTTCTCCTTCTTACAGGGCTCCTCCTACAGATGTTCTGAACACGTCTGCATCCCAGCAATTTTTTACTGCTCCCAGGTACTGAGTATAAGGAACAAGCTGCATAAAAAGAAGCGTGGGGTGTAGGAGAAGCAGCACTGTGAAGAGTATACTAGAAGTCATGTCTATACAAAATGCAGGCAGTGGCATGACTTCAAGCAAAACTTATTTGAGAAGGAATAGTTGTGGAATGACCGAATTTATTCTTAGAGAATGACAGAATAGAGCTCTTATTCAACAATATGGTTTATAATCTTGTTAAATGTATGTTTTGGGATTGACTTTCCTAAGTGTCATCCTTTCACTGCGTGACTGGAAGTTTATTTATTGCTTGAACAGAATTTCTTTTCTTCCCTGCAGGTCTTGAAAACTAGAGCTCAGGCACTTCTGGACCAGTCTTTTCATTGAAATACTGGAACTACTATGAAGTCTTCCTGGTTTGCACTCATCTTGGCAGTGCTCAGTACTGAACTTCTAAGAAGTCACTGTTCCACTGTCAAGTCCCCAAGGTTTAGAGGACGTGTGCTACAGGAGAGAAAAAATATCAGACCAAATATCATCCTCGTACTCACAGATGATCAAGATGTGGAGCTAGGTGAGAAATAATTGTTATTTGCGCCTTCATTCATCATGTGTCTTTCAGTAATTTCTGCCAAGCAGAAAGTACTTTAAATTCAGAGAAGGTACCACTACTGCAACAATATCAGAATGTGGGAAAAGTTTGGAAAATGAGTTAACTAATTTGATTTAATAACATTCATCACATTTAATTAAAGACTTTAGGAAATGTATGCTTATCAAAATCCACCAAGGAAGGCTTTAATCACCATCATAAAAGTATTAAATAATACATGCAAGGATATACAGGTAAAAAAAAACTTGCATCAGAAACTCTTTTTCACTTTGTGGCTTTCCGTAGAACAGAAAATCTGAGCTTTACAAGGTTTTAACCCTTCCCTCAGAGCTGTATAGGTGAGTATTTGTATTCTTTACATATCTGTCACATGCCTGTGTGTCTCCTGATATGTTTATGCACACAGACAAACCGGTCTGGTTTCAGGACAGATGCTTATTTTTTCATAAATTATTAAACCATTTAAAAACCATCTGCTTTTAAACTATGCTATATGTATAAAAATAGGATAGTTTTGCTTTCACAAGTATACTAAATATCTGAGCACAACCTGGACATACCAGCCTGAAGTGATTTTTATATATTTTTCTTAGGGTGGAAAAAGATAAAACCCTTGGATGATGTTCCAGGAGGCCTTTGAATGTTTTCCATTAAGTTAGAAAGATATTAATGGTAGTTATGCATATAACTGATTTTTTGGTTCACTGCCCAAAATGAAAAATCAAGGAGAGCAAGAAGATCATTTTAGGTTACCCTCAAGCAAATATTTTAGTTTTGGGGGTGGAAGGTAGGATCAAAAAGGTGAAAAATTAGCAAATCAATTGAAAGTGAAATCTTGCATTCTTAGTGTTTTTTAATGTCAGACATGTTTTTAATAAAACTATCGTGAATTTCTAAACAAAATACCATATGACATTGAAAAATCAAAACACTTCATTCCAGAAAACTTACAACAATATAGTTCATTTTTTTCTAAAATCATATACTTGTAACCAGAAAGTTGTAGGCAAAAAATGGTGTAGATCTAAAAGCAATTTGTTAGTGGCTAGCATGCTTGTATCGTCATGATGCAATAATTCACACAGTCCTTCAGGATTGTGAGAACACAATTAATGAACTATATTTTATGACTGAGAGTTAGTGCTTTTATGTAGCAAGGATCCAAGACCAGGCCTTTAGATCTGAACACATCTTACCTTTTTTATTTCTCACTCTTTCAAATGTCTGCTCTGTTTAGCCATGCTGCATAATGAATGGCTGTTCCCAACTCTATTTCTGGCCTAAAATACAGCTATTACAATAGGAATGCATTTCTTCTTGATAGAGTTGTTCTTAAATATTTCTTAAAAGGATCAAGTCATGTCTTCCTTTTTGTGGTCTAAAAAAGCTCACTTTTTCCAAGACACTGGGGAAGGTAGGTCAGCAGACACGTGTCTCTGAGCAGTGTTACTGATTTGCTGTCTTCAGTCTTGTGAGAGGGTTTGCTAGTGGTGAAAGAGGAGGAAGGATGTGGCAAGCCACTTTGTTCATATTGCGGAGCTTCTCTCTTTGAAAGCTACTCTGGATGTTCACAGGGCACTCTGGCTCCTATTAGCAGGCAGCTGAGCAATAGCCTGGACATATATGCATTCTCACTGCACTGAAGGAAGACACAGGTTTCCCCTTTTCATAGATCATTTCACAGGAAACAGGATTCAGCCCCAAGACTTACTGTACTGCATTACTCGCACTTCTGCTAATAAATCATTCTGTTTATTTGAAAAGTAAAGCCATACTGTTTTCCATGTGTGAATTATCCCCTCACCCTTCAGTGATTCCTGAGAAAAAACTTTAGTTTCCCAAAGGTCAGTGCAAAGTAACACTTTCTGCCACAAACAGAATAAAACTTGGGCATTGGTATCCAAAAATCATAAGACTGAAATTCTCTTGATATGGATTCTTTGCTATTGTATTCCCTGCACAAACATTTCTAAAAGCTGTTCTAAATGAATGTTTTAACATAAAAGCATAAAAGTACATTATAGACTTCAGTCAAGAAGAATTTGTCTCCAGAGCACATATAAGCATTGAACCAAAATATTCAGCTACTTGAGTGCAGATGATACACTCAGGAGTTATCCAAAGTAAAATCTACAAGAGGCAGAGAGCATACATTTAGCTAGTGCTTGAAGCATAAGGAGTATGTACATCTTCCTATCAATCTGCGCCATCCCCTTAAGTTTTACATTCTGAATACAAAGAAGTTTAGCAGAGCTACTGTCTCATTCAACTTAATCAGATAAAATGCACAAATTTCTCCACAACTCCAGTCAGTTCCTATTTATGCTGGGAGAAATGTGTCACAGAGGATATTACAGATCAACTTATGTGGTGTGAAGCAGCCTGGCCCACAGCTCTTGGTGAAACTCAGCAAACACCTGGGCCCAGAAGCTGGGAAATGTCTGGTTAAATTATGCGTCTGCACTTTCTCTCCCCTGCCAAGATCCTGAGGATAGAGAAATAACCGCCCAGCATCAAGACAGATGGGCATCTTGCTCAAGGCAAACACCAGCACCCAGGAACCAGAACTGCCCAGAACTACTGCCTCAATCAAGAAAATAAATTGTTCTTCAGGGCAGTGGCCCCAACTCCCACTGGGGTCAGGTCTATACTCTGTTCAGGTCTGACGACAGGTATTTTCCAACCTTTTGCTCACTCTTTAGGCTCTTCCCATCCTCTCCAGATTCTCTATCACTTGCACATATCAGTACTCAAACCATGATCCCCAAACCGCTTTTACAATCCTCACTGTAAATAACATCTTGTCAGAAAGAAGTCAAAATTAATGAATATATTGGTAGTTTCAGTGTTTCCAACCTAGAGGCCTTTGAGATGGCAGGGAAGTGGGAAAAGGTTAGGAAAAAAGGAGGGAGAAGTCTGTTTGAGACAACTACTTTTTTCTGTACCCTTGTTCACAGCCCAGTGCACCACCCAGTGAAATCCATATAAACCATCCACTGAGTACAGTGCTGGCTGAAGAGATCACAGCAGCATCTGGATACATCAAATGAGGGATAATTTGCTCAGCTTGCTTTCCATCTTCACTAGAACTAAAGCATCAGAAAACATAAAATGACACAATGGGGATATGTGCTGTGACATGAGAAAGTCCATCACCTTTCTGGGGCCTTGCATACAACCCATGTAAAGACAAGGTGGCTCTAACTGTCTCATTGTAGAGATGCCCACCTGTGGTGCACCTGGATAAAAATCCATAGCTACTTTAAGATTTGCTGTGAAACCTTGGTTACTAAACATATTTCTTGATATATGAGAATCCCCTGAGAAGCGACACTAAATTTCTTGCTTGACAGAATTTGCTAACTTCTACGTCCAAAGTGGCCATTCCAGTTACTTGGTTCTCCTCAGGTGTTCCCCAGTTGGTCAGGTAGAGTTCATGTGTCCTGCTGTCAGACAGTGTCTGGGTACATGTGCCCTGAAGACTGTGTACCAGATGGTAAAGCGCACAAGCTGTAACAAGAGCTACAGACAGCAAAGGGCTATAACTTATATCAGCAAGTTTTATCTCCTAGTTGTGTTTTATTTTCCAGATGAGGAAGTCTCACCTGCTTTGAAGTGCCTATTCTAGAATTTCCAGAGGGGCTAAATCTATTATCAGTGTCAGTGACTGCATGCCTGGAAGGAAAACTTACACAAAACCAGCAGGTTTGCAAGAGCAGAGGGCTGACCAAGCAGAGGAATGAGGAAGCACTCTAACAGCTAGTCATTTATAATGCATTGAGGCATGAAAGTGCATATCAGCTCTTCTGCTGTTACTGTGCATTACTGTACCTGAACAGTGCACTTTCCATCTGAGGACCCCAAAGCACTTCACAGCTAAGCTCTAGGCAATAAAACGTGACATTTCAAAAACAGGAGAGCTATGGCAAAAAAAGAACAAGACAAAACAAAACAAAAACTAAAATGCCAGCCTGTGGTCCAAGATAAAGACAGGGAGAATGAGGATGATCTCTCATTTGACTTTTACTCAACAACTGATTGAAATGCTCCCACTCATACAAATGGATTTTTGTGTTCAGCGACCTCTCATTTACTCCTCTACTTCTCTATATTTTAAACACATGGTCTTTGTATGTATTAAGTTCAGGAAAGCATGAATGCAGATGCTCTGCATTTGGAAAAGAAGGGCTGTGAAAGAAGAAGAGTCCAAAATGATGGTGACTTACATGCAGGGTATTAAATGTATCCTTAAAGACATGGACATTGCCATTGCAAAGGAAAAGCTGAAAAGCTGTCTCTTCCTCTTTTTAACCAAATAATTTTGATGCAAAAGATGTTGTGTTCAGCACTGACTCCTTAATCCTAAAGCAAAACAGGGCATGCTTAACTTTCACTACTAATCTAACTCTTTCAAAATTTTATTTTCAAGTTACCCAAACAAAACTATCAAGAAAAACTCTCACTCTATCGGTGTCATCAATGGACTTATACTTGAATCTGCAATTGTTAACTGTGCAAAATCATTTGTAAAACCAAGGAGAAAAAAAAAAAGTAAAATTCCAGAAACCTCTTTTTGCCACCAAATTTTTGCAAGTATTACAATTCACAGTGTCAGTATGTATCTTGGGCACATACTGACATATCCATGGTTCACCCTCACCCTTCAATCTCTGCTCTGTTGAATAACAGAAATCAAAGTTTGACAGCTGTCAGCAAATACTGACAGGCCCTATCAGGAGCTGCTCAGTGTTTCTGCAATCAGAAGTCTGCAAGCCCTGCTTGTCTCACCTTGTTCATTAAAATGTTTTGAAGGATGCAAAAAAGGTCTTTGTACTTTAAACTGGAACGGTGTAATATCTTGAGAAAGGTGATGAATTTTGCTAATATTTTTGTACACAGATTTATCCCCAGAAGCTTATTTTGAGCACAGTGCTTTGGCATTGGAGCCAGACATGCTGATCCTAAGTCCACATAAACTTTCCTCTAGAAAATTGTTGCTGAATTCTGTGTCTCTCCTCCCACCATCTTTCACTCCTTTTACCTCCTTCCTCTCTCTCTCTCATATTATCTGATAAAATGGAAAGAATTGTAGCAGATTCTTTGGTAATCACAGCATTTTACATATTTTACTGGTACATTGACTAATGACACAGTCTCTATAACACACTGTTTTCCTACAGCCATGTTTGAAGAACTATGCACCCATAAATCTGATGCAGCTTTAAAGTTTAACATTCTGTTTCCACATTAGTGTTTAGCCTGAGATAAAAGAACTCTGTATTTCTGGGATCCTGAAAAATATTTTTGGTGATATAATAAAACCTTTATCTTCTAAAATTACCTAAGCTACAGAATAGAATAGACTGATGTCCAAAGGCAAGCTTATCACTGAAACTTTATTTTTAATAGCATAATAGCAGCCAATATATTCTAACTATTTTTTTTTTGCAGCACAGTGATGATCAGTACCTCTTATTGCAGGGTCTTTGCAAGTGATGAATAAAACCAGGAGGATTATGGAGAATGGAGGGGCCACATTTATCAATGCATTTGTAACTACCCCAATGTGCTGCCCATCACGTTCTTCTATGCTGACTGGGAAGTATGTGCACAACCACAACATATACACCAACAATGAAAACTGCTCTTCTCCCTCATGGCAGGCTACTCATGAGCCACGTACCTTCGCTGTGTATCTCAATAACACTGGGTATAGAACAGGTAAGAAACAAAACAACAGTCGTTCTTTGTTTAAAGTGAAGATGACAGATGTTCAGCAACAGGTCTCAAATCACTGCCTAAAATGAAGAAACTGTTGTCCCAAACTGAGTTTACAGAACATAGATTTAGTGTTATGAAAAGGGAGGGCAGTGCTGCCTGCTGGTCCTGATCCGCAACTAACAGCCATGTAAAGAAACTCACTTGTAATGAGCAGCATATTTTCACATTTGAATGTCCCAGATGGGAAATTAGCTGTTGAGCAGTTAAACCTAGTGTGAAAGAGGTGCTTTTTAGTGGCATTGTGGGTCTGAACTGGCAGTTCCAGCCATGATTATGGTCAGTATTATGGTCTGCTTGTGGACAGCTGCTAACCGTTATAGAAGATGTCAGGGCCAGGCTGGAGACTGGTGCCAAAGACCTCACAGGAGCGAACTGCCTGTCATGGGAGTGAAACAAGGTGAATGGTATAATTTAAACTTTGCCATGGGGTGATATTTCATTTGCATTTTCTGCAAAGGAATAGAAACATGTCTTTAAAAAGGATTGTCTACTGTGCCCCAATAAGATTTCATAGTTTTCTTGTAAATTCCTGGTGGTTTTCCGTAGGCAGGAGATCCCTTTCCTGTCTACAAAGAACTCTTCTTATTCCTCTTGCCTGTGCTTCAGCTTGATGTAAAACCTGATTCATTTCTGCATCACCTATCCACTAAGATTCAATCTGTAGACATGTTAGGCTCCAGCCTGACTTCCCCTTTGTAAGGTACAGGAGTTGTGCGAGGTCATCAGAGTGCAATTTGTCCAGAAGCACCGTTTGACTACAAAGACTCCCCTTTACAGGACCAACGAGGCACAGATCTTGGTGCCAACTGTATTTTTTACAATGTAATTGACAGCAAAAAAATTTGTCTCTATCAGTGACTTAGGCACAGGAACGGATCCCTTTCAAAACACAGAGCAGGCAAATGTCTCCATGCTGTCTGCTTGTCCTAATTCTTTTAATGCTGCTGTATCCAAAACATCAAATTTATCTGCCTGTTTGCCATCTTCACTACACAGACAGTTCACTCTTCTTAAATCTGTCTCTCTGCATCTGTATGTCTGGAGAGCTTTTGCTCTATGTAAAAAGCAAAAACAGACAAAAACTTAACTTCTTTGAACCTGGTGCTGGACATGTGCTGAATAGTATTTCAATCAGGTTTTAGTGAAGTTTCCATCTGAGTACAGCACTGCTAAACCCAAGAAAGGGCCAGCATCAAGGCTTTGGAGAGCAGGAGTGAGAGAGAATTGTCAATCTGCTAAAAAAGGTGCTGAATTCACCCTAAAATATAATCACTGTCTCATGGCTTATGTCTCAGAAATCCTTTCTGTTTGATCTGCTTCATGTGGATTCCTTTCTTTAAAAAGTTATTATCTCATTGATTTGTAATCTAATACTTGCACAACTAAATGCTTCATGCATTAACCAGATAGCTCTGTCACTAGCCCTCTCTGCACTTCTGGGGGGAAACACTCTGCTTTGGGCATATCTTCTGGACTGCCTTGTATTATGAAGCCATGTGTAGATGTCTGCTAAATACAGACTTGGCCCTATTAAATGGAAAAGAAAAAAAGGATCAAAAGAAAAGGAAAAGGGAAAAAAATCCCTTTCCAAAAGTAGGCAGAGAGAACATCAGTCCTAAAACTGCCAGGGTACGTGAGTTTTAGCAAGGGGCAGGAAGGAGAAAAGGGAAATGGAAACAAATGAAAATATTTGTGTGAAATTCCAATTCTGATCAAGTACATCATTCAACCCTATAATAACGTGGCCCCAAAGAATTTAACCATTTACTCCTTGCAAGATGAGCCTATCTTCTAATTATCCCACAAATATATTTTGAAGCGGCGGCTTAATTATCAGCAGATCATATAATACATTTTTCAAGGGCAGTGTTGCCTCATTAAGAAACCATATAAAGTTCACCAACCAACTAATAATCCACATCTCACAGCTATAGAGATTGGTAAAATTGTAATGACTCAAGAATACCTGGGAGTGAAGAATAATTGGGAATGAAAAAGAAGGAACTAGGGAGAGAGAGTAGCTACGTGCCACATAGGCTACTGGTGAATCTGTAGTGATATTCCAGACATTATGAGTATTTATCCTGTGCATTTCTATGTGTTTTAAGAGGAAATCATCATCCTCCCCAATTGGAAACTGAGGAGGAGAAAAAGAAGTGGGTGACCCAAGGCTACTCAGTTTTGTGACAGTCCAGAGAGCTCCAGTCCAGAAGAGGCAATGTGTGATATCTCCAACCTGGTTCAGTGTCTGAAATGTTGAGAATTTAGCTCTTACTTCTTACATAGGATGAAATTATTATATAAGTTGGTGGAAGTAAAGGAGTGGGAGAGTGTTTATATAATATCCTTTCCTCTGTTCACTCCAAATAGTTTCCAACATCTATAAAGCATCTGCTGCTTAAACCTGCCACAGCCTCAGCTAAACCCTCTATCTTGCAATTGATCACATGTGGGCAGACTGCTTGTGAGGGGAGTCCTGCTGAAGCCAGGAGGACTCCACACAAGCACAGCAGGCCATTTAAAGAGAGGTCTGAAATGCGATCTAATAAACTGCAGTTGTAATTAGAGCCCACTGGGAAAACCTCGCAAAGCAGAATGGGTTTTTCTTCCCTGTTTCTGTTTTACTCTTCTAGTTCTGTTCTACTCTGATGTGACCTAATGGAGATGTTGCATTTCATGGAAAATATTCCATTTTGAAGATGATATGTCATTGCTAAATCATAAAGAGGGACTGTGTCAGGTACTGTCAGGGCATACAATATTCAGAAACAACACTGCCAGACCAAAATCATTTTTGCTTCTAATTATCATTTAAAGAAAAATCCCAAAACATTTAAGGATGTTTTGATGTTTATGGTTGCCCTCACTCACAAGCTGTATGATAGAGTGCAGCAATGAGTCAACTGCACAGCTTCCTGATTGCTGGAAGTTCACAAAATTGGTAATTTGAAACTGGAATTCATAGGAAATAGAAGGGAAGACACATTAAATAATTAGAAAGAGAAAACAAAGCAATTCTGGAGAGCTTCAGAGAGAGGAGATATTTGTTTCAATTACATAGGCTCTAGCTGCTCATACTGGGAAGGAAAAAGAGTCATTCTGTAATCACAAGTTTTGTGGAAACTGAGAAAAGGTTGGGAAGCTTTCTTTCACCTTGTAGCTGTTAATGTCAGTAGTCATCCCCTCAGCTATTTAGATTCAGAGATTTTATTCATAAGATTATTAGATGCAGGATTTAGAGAGTTTGCTTTGCACTTCTCAAAGTATTGGCTGGTTATTTGCTGTTCTTCCAGTCCTCCCTGTGGTTCTGTTGAAGTCCCTTACTTTTCTTGCCTTCTACTGTTCTGTGCCAAGCCCTACAGCACATAGCTTTGCCTCTCAGATGTGCCCTTTAGTGCTGCCAGTTCACACTGCCATTCACCTACACAAACACAAAGGAAAACTTCAGGAGTGCACTACCTCAACCTTGGCTTCCTCCATCTTAAACCAAGCAGTAGCAAAGCATTATCTCAGCAACACAGCAAATATTCAGGAGACATAAATATGACAATCATGTTGTTAAACAGTGTGTCACACTTTGTATACTGCAGGATTTTTACTAGCTGAAGTTTCAGCCCTTTGCAGATATGAAGAGAAATGCAAGTTTAAAACCCTCACCTTGACTGAACATGTTTATGCGTTCAGAGCCCCCTCTGCTTAGTGCCACTTTGTAGAATTACTACCTTCTAATCCTCACTCCTCTTAGCCCTTCACAGTGAGCCTAACTGTGCAGAAGAGAACAGGAGTCTGCCCAGGCTCAGCAACTGCTGACAGCCTCACAGCAACATGCCAAACTCAAGAACAGGCTCTCCCCTTATAGAACCTCTCTTGGAAGAGCTGAGATCACCAAAGCAGGCAATTATTTTACTTACTGGTTTTTTAGAATTGCCTTTGGGAAGACTTATTTCCCAATATTTTATTTCTTGCTCAGAAATATCAGCCAAGCAGAACAACATTCAGGATTCATTCATGAAGGTGTCCTGATGGTATTCTCAGCCATTTGTGGGACAAAAATTGAGCAACTCAGAAATTTCTAACTATCTGCTTTTGCAAAACTCAAAACTCAGGAATTGACTGGGCAGCAGGATGTCACTGTCTGGCACATTTGAACATTGTTCACAGGCTTCTGTGTAACAATGAACAGAAATGGTCACTTGGTTGACATCTAGTTAATATGTTCAATAGTACATGTCAGCTTCTGATATGTGTCAGTTGACATCTGTCACCTATGGGTGCATTTCTTAGTGCAGTGACCAAAGAACTAATAAAATGCCATGATGACAGGAAACTGAATGCTAAGGAGTATTTAAACAGTGCACCATTCCCTTCTGACACATAGGAGAAAGTTAATCTTTCACAGAGGGAGCAAAAACTATGCCTGCTGAAGGTGTGGGCAGACAATATGTTTCCTCTGGAGGCAAAGCCAGTGTGTTTCCTGTTCACAGCCTTACAGTATAATTCAGTGCCAGAGCATGCTATTTTTAGTCTGCATCGTTTCAGTGACCTAATTTGTATCCTGCCTCATGCACCCTCTCAAAACAGAGTGACAAAATATGGTACAGGAGTGGGGATGAGTGAGCAGGGGATGAGCTCTGGTTTTCAGAATATTCCCAAAGTGAAAATAAAGGAAGAGAGAGAAAACTCTAAGCTTACAGGTTCTTTCTTAATTGGTATGAAAGAGGCTGGGAAGCATCAAATACAATTTAACTTGTAAATATTTTAAATTATTAAAAATGAGCCTCACTTTACAGAATAAAGTTGCACTTTCAGTCAAACTAAGAAATGTATCAATAAAAATAAAATATGCTAAACATATTCAGTTAGTCCACAAAAAGTGAAATATAGAAGAAGGAAAAGGCCAAAAAAAAAATAACATGCAGGATTTTCTAGTTCTATAGTATCATGTGAAGTGAAACTTACTTTGGTTTCTGTCTAGGACCTCATCAAAACCCACATCACTTCTGCCTACTTAGGCTTAAAATACAATTCTGTACTATTGAATACTGTGCAAAAAATGGTACACTAAAAGATTTTTAGCAAATTTATGCATTCAAGTGCTTCATTTAGGAAAATCTGGGTAGAACATTGTACAACAATTGCATCTCTTGTTCATGTGGCTGAATAACTACATAATAACAAACCACTTTTGGGAGGGTGGAATTTCCTTGGTTTAGAAGGATAGACCAGCTTTATCAAAAGGCATGATGCTGGCATCTGCGTCAGCAAGGATGGGAGTCTCAGATCCCCTCTGCAAATCTCTACTGCTTTCTTACTAAATAACTAAGCAAGGTGGGTTTTTATAACATATATGGGCATGGGGTGAGGCAGCTGTATGTTTTCAGAAGTATGCTGAAAGGAAGGTACCAGTGAGACTCAGGAGTCCTTTCAGGCATTGTTGTGGCCTCTCCACTACCCAAAAGCAATTCTGGCTTCTTCCATCCTACTTTGTTAGGTGATACAGTCTCTACTCCCAGTTTTCTGGCTGGACCCTCCTGGGTCCAGTCAGTCCTCGACAGACGTGTCCTGTTTCCACTGCTTACCATTATCAATGTCCTTTGGTGGCCTGATCAGCAAATCTTTCTCTTCCACCCCCCTTGCCTTGTCAGTCAGCATCTTTCTCCTTTCTGCATTCACTGTCCAGTTTCTTGTGGTTGACATTACTAGTCCTGGGCCCCCAAGTCTCCACTGCCCCTTCTGCTTGCCCTACCCAGGTCCTTTCGTGGATCTCCTGCCGTTCCTCAGACTGCTTGTCCTTATCTTGCTACCTTCCGCCCTCTGCATTTCAATCAACTTTCCCCCCACTACTGACACCGCTCACAGGTGGACAAGAAATAAAGCCCTGAGGTACCCATCTCTCCAGCGCATGCAAACTGCAGGGCTTTTTTGAAAACAGAAAACTTTGGACAGTTCTCACCAGGATGATAAAAGATATCTCCTTGGCAGAGAGTCCATCATGTCTTTGACAGGGTTTGTTCTCTCAGTGCAGAGCATGGAAGTGCTATCAAATGAAAGCTCACTTAATATTTTTCAGATGTTAAACGTAATTCATTTTCCATTACTGCGGTTCTCAAAGATGGCTACTGTTTGGGCTAAGAAGTTTCAAAAAAAATCAGCCTCAGGCAGACATCCAGTGTGGAAAATTTCAGGCCAAGTATGAGAAAGTTATAAGCAACTGAAAACAGGGTCTTATAATGAGAAGTGTCAGACAACATCAGTGCTGGAAAGTGCTACCAGCTTGGCCCATAATACAGGCTTTGTTAAAGACATCACCCAGTCTAACGAGTGCTATATCAAGTTATAGGCTAATGCCTTTTGCAACTGCTGAGTTATAAAATCTTTAATGCTCTTTTTGGTTATAATGGTAAACCTGGCAGCAACTGGGAAAGACTTACAAAGCTGGAGAAAAAGTAGAAAACCTCAGGTTTTCTACTGTGGTTAAGTTACAAGACTGGGAATTGCGAAATCTGAATAATATTCTTGGCAATGCCACAAGCTTCCTGCATGACTTAGGTCTAGCTGAAGGTTAACCTCTTGGTGCCTCAGTTTCCTCACCACATTTTTGGGACAGTGCTTATTCCATTTCCTAGGCAGTGCTGGCATTCTGAACTGGCTTTCTGCACTTTAATGACGTGATACACTAATCCTCTGTAATTTCTCACAAAAGGGAAAAATCAAACTTCTCGGCTTTGAATCTATCACTTGCATAATGGGAAGAAAGCAAGGAAGAATTTACTGGAATAATGTGGAAGTTGCAGTTTTGCTGGGCTCTGTCCCCAGAAGCACAGAATTACTGTGTGTCAGCCCTGAAATGTCATATAAACAGTGCTTCGCGACTCCTGTAAATGGTTTCCTGACTTTGTTAAAGGAAGTGGGCTGTCTAGTTAAAGCTCCCGTCTGGGTCACAGTGACTAAACCTTACTGCAGCATGCATTTTTAACGACTTGGGTTTGTTTTAAATTTGAAACATTCCCGTAAGCCTCAAGAAATAACAAGGGCATAGAACATAATATACATCCTTTGATCTGTGGGAGTACAGAGATGTCTCACCAAGTAGGTGTAGCCCAGTTCACCTGTACTCTAATCCACTAATGCTGGCAGGAGTTATGGGACTAATTCTATTGTGTAATACTACAAACATTAGTCATAAATGCTTGTGGAAGATACTGGGAAAAAGAGTACTGGGAATCTGGAAATTATGAAAATTTGAATCACATTCATCTATAAATACCCTGACTTCAAATTCCAGAGATCCTCTGGGTCAAATTCTCCTTTTCTTCCATCTATTGGAACCCCTATATCTCTCAGACCAGTTCAGGAATCATTAGCTGATGGCTAAAGAGAAAACAAAACCTGTATTAAGGTATCTATTTATGTTAGGTACCAAACATGCATATTCTGCAACCACTCCTAAGATGCATCGATGTCTCTATAACTGTCCACCATGTTGTTGTTTGCATAAACTTAATTGAACATACTCATGTAGAATACAATTATTCTGATATACTAAGCTACTCTACATGTGATTAAAAGCTAACAATGTGTCCTGGGAACAGTTAGCAAAATTGCCAGAATGCAGATAAAAACTGCCTTATTAAAATGCAGAAATCGGTATTTATCCTTCTTGTTATCCCTGTGGGGGCCATTACATGCAATAATGAAAAGATGTCCCTTGAAATGGCATTACTTTTTAATGAGGCTTTTACTCATTGAGCCATAATCTCCATTTTATTAATTACAAGCAGAGATGGTTTCCTAAACCCTGTAACTGCTGAGTTCAAGTGGCTTCTAAAGCTGAGCATTCTCAGTCAGACTTGGACAATCCAGCAAGTGTTGGGTACAGCTAAATTAGAGATGTGGGTTGTCTTTACAAGCCAAGCATGTGAAGATTCAGCAAGGACGTTTACACATCGTGGTGTTGGCTTCTAGGCAGTTCTGCAACATATTCTGTAGCACTCTAATTGTTTACAATCCTCTGGTTAACAAAGAACAACCAGGACGCCCACTTCGATTACATGCTGTTATTATTTGTCCCCATGGGCACTACTGTGCTTTCCTTTTACTGTGGCACTTGTCTTCATTCAGAGCGTGAACAGCCAGACACTAACTGCTGGCACAGGGCTCTAGCTCTGACTCATTTGCCCTATCCTATACTCAGTGGTACTCAGAAAACCCTACCACAAAGGGACTCAAATTTTATGTTTTAGTAAAAGCCTGGTTTTTCCCTTCATCTGTCAAAAGCTCATATCTTCCTGAGCTTTTGACCAACAAACTACTCTTGGTTAAAGCAATGTGGCAAATGTGATGATCCATTATCATGGCTACCACTGCTCCTATTAGTATTCAGGGCTTTACTATACATTTGACATGGGAACTGCTTTATTCTGCAACAGAGGGAAACATCTAATTCTGCAAACCGTCACTCCAGAGGCTGCTTAAAACTTGACAGTTCTGAGATTATTTTTATGATAAAATACTAAATTGTTGCCAACACAAAGGTGAATTGTTCAGGCTGTCAATCCAAAGTCTCATAATATGGACCAAAATCTGGAGTTCAGGGGGCCACAGGGGAGCTAACAAAACATTATTAAAGTTAGAAAATTAAGTAATCTAAAGCAAGGAAATTCCAAGATGAATTGACCCTCACCAGCTCCAAGCCTCCCTTTCCTTTTCTAAATTCAGTTTATCTTTTCCCATTCTTATGCCCCAGGTCATTTCATCTCTGCATTTTATGCTGGTGGCTTTCTCTCAGGTAATGCCAAAATATCAAAGAGAGGAAAGAAGGAGAGAAAAAAGCTGACTGTTCTTTGGTTTACTGCCAACACTGAAAGTGTGGGGACTTTTTCAGGTCCATAAAGGAACAACCTATAGTGACATTAAACTGAGAAGCTGTAGTAAGTCTTTCCTGATCATCTGTATACTACAGTTTTTCAGAGCTTGCCCATTTTGAGACAGATGTTCATAGCCAGCCCTGTTATTTAAAAAAGCACTACATCAAAACCTGCAGATACTAACATTGCTTAAAGAAAAGCTTGCCAATGATTTTTAAACGGGCAAATCCATTTACTTTTCCTTAGCCTTTTTCTTGGAAATTGCTGAACTGTTCAGCTAAAACGTTCCACAGAGCAAAATACAGCCTGAGTCAGATAGCATGGAAACTATCATAACTAATGATTGAAGTTTGGCAAGACTGTAAATAGGAGAGTTCAGGTCTCTGGATTAGTCAATGTTAATTATAAGTGGGGCTATCAAACCATTCTACATGATAAATTACCATAACTTCCATTTCACAGCCTGAAAACCTCTGATCTTTGTGGGAGGTTGGTTGGCAGTAGAGTCCCTGAGAGAGGAGTACAGCATGCAGAGGTTCCCCAAGGTCACGTAGTAGCTGCTGGTGGATCTGGGATGGCATTCAGGAGGGCTGACCTCAGATCTCTGCTATAACCACAGACTGTCCTTGATTTTGTTTGGCTTGGTAATGCTTCCTCTGTCTTTGTCACATCACTTTCCCATACTTTTCTTCACTGTTGTCTCTGTCTTCCCTTTCTACAATTTCCTTGGCTTCCCATCTCACAGTGTTTGAGCATTTACCCTTACACTTTCCCTGGACATCTGACTCCCTGAGAGTTTAACCCAGTTTGGCTGCCTTCAAGGAGGGGTATGGTTTTCATTCCATCAGGCAACAGAGCTGGGTACATATTCTCTCCCCACATTCACCCTTTTCACCTCAAGCTTCTTGACTTCTGTTTGGCCTCCAGAGAAAAAAAGATGGGCTGGCTTGCTTTCTTGGTAGCTGTGGGAGAAAGAGCTGGAAGCCTGGTCTAGTATCTGTAGGACTTGTTTATATGTCACATTCCACGTGGTATAGGAAAGTAACATTATATATGACCATAACATCTGGATAGTGACATTTGGCAGTTGTATGGTTTGATTGCACCACATTTATGTTGTCTCAGGCAAGTCTTAATTCTGAACATTCTGATTTTTCCACCAGTTTTCCCAGGAAGTTTACCATGGCCACATCAATCAGATCTACTTTATTTAAGCCCTTCCAAAAATGTGCTTTTTTGGTTAGACTGAATGTGTCTAGGTTGAATGCGAGGTTTTCCGAAGTGACTTCATTTCCTAGTACAAAAGAAGTGTGGGGGCTTGATGTGTGTCCCAATGCCCAGGCAATAGCACCTCTGCAGTCAGGCTTGGCTGTCCAAGCTGGGACTGGCAGTGGGAGCAGGGGCTGTCTACCACAAGAGGTGCAGAGAGGTGGGCAGCTGTCACCCAGAGGAGCTCTGTCCCTGGAAAGGGAGAGGTCTCTGTCATTCCCTCCTATCCAGGGGTGTTTGATTTTGTGAGTACTTTTGTCCTGACTGCTGGGGCACACAGAGCAGAACTGCTGTCACAGGTGACCGTCCAGGTTCTTGTAAACCACAAGAAAATGTACAATGCAAACAGTGGAGTTACTCGGACACCCCATTAACTTGCTGGGACAGAGCTGGAGCTAATAAATCCCTAAAAACCCAAGTTGAAGGCTGTCAGGTGTTTTGTCACCGCACTTCCCAGGCAGCGGAAAATCAGGACAGAGCCATCCAAACTGACTATTTTATCCATGCCAAAGACTATACACAAGCAGCTAAAGAGCTTTCATACCCATCTGTCCGTAGAAGCAATGTGGCTGTAGTTGCCAGGGTGCCATGCCAGCATTAATCTTCCCTCCCAAAGCCAGTTAGCTGGCTTTTGATGTCTTGGTATCTTTGGCATAAGCAATTCACAACTCCCAGATAGCTGGGAGCCCACTGCACCGTGATATTGTTTTTCTTTTTACTTCCTTCTAGAGGAATTGGCAGGATCACCCACAAACCCTCCTGGGCCCAACAGCAAAAGCTGAGAGGTTCGGTCTGAGTGGGTTCTGACTTGTCACCTGGAGCTAATGGCAAAAAGTACACTTACTTTGGCAGGCCAGGTAGAGGTGCTTGACCTTCAAGCATTTGCCCCTTCATTAGTTTTGCTTTAGAGAAGCTGTGGCAGCAAAGCAGGGTAGGCATTCCCTCTTGCTCTACCCAAACATGGCCCGGTGTGATGCAGAACTGGACTTCCCAGGCCTTTTATCAAATCAGCAAATGCAGCCAGGCTGCCAAGCCCAAACTTTCAAAAGTCAGAAACAGTTCCAAAACATCACAGAACTTGCTTAAAACCACAAGGTGTTTCTCAGATGTTTCCTCTGGGCACTGCGTTTTTATTCCATTTTCAAGTGGAAACCAAGAGAAACATACTTATTCTAAAAAAAAAAAAAAAAACAGAAAATATTTTTTTTGATAACTAGATTCC